>NXFB01000782.1:28225-40165 GCA_002525835.2 Ipomoea batatas
ACCCCGTCATATTTTCGCTCTTAGTTTACTTGTCGAACTTACATATATTCCTATCTTTCGAGACTTAGGGGATTCTGATTTACATTTGGTATCATCAAAACCTATTACATAAAGTTCCTAACAATCCGCCTAGGCCGCCAAAGCACCGCTTAGGCGCTGACCTCCTAGGCGCCGACTAGACCGACTAGGCACCGACTAGGCCTTCTAGTCGGTCGATTAACTATTGTTCTTTTTTTTAATGGGTTATTTCACTCAAAACAACATCGTTTTGAGCGAAATAATCCTAAATTGTACAAACTTTAGATATTTTTAGGTCAATATTTAATATTTTAGTATTAACTATTAAAGTATTATATAATTTATAATTATTAGTATTTAAAAATTAAAAATACTTAAATAAATTATAAAAAATAAAAAATAAAATAAAAAAATACACAGGCGCCTAGGCGCCGATTAATCCCCGGCTAGGCGTCCTAGGCGCTCCCCGAGCGCCTAGGGAGCGCCTAGCGATTTTTTCAACCATGGTGCCAAGCTATTAATCTAATTTCCTTTTAATGCATAAAAAATACACACAAAAGAAACCAAACTAATACCTCAAGAATAATATTCTTTGAATATGTACATATATCAAAACTTTACGATAGAAGATGACAATTCTTAATTTATTTATATCATAACCATATGATAGATAAATTGACTTTCCTATCTGTAATAATAAAACTCACCAAAACTATATTCTGATACATAATTGCCTGTGGGCTAAATTACGATCATATATAGTTTGGTGTTTTTACCCTAATTAATCATATGGACACAACAAAATTGCATGCGGGCTAAATTTCATTATATCAAATAATTAATCATAATCAATACGTCTATGACTGTATGCGATCGCACAAAATTTCAATTAAATACTGTGGCTACTCTTTAATTAATCAAAATTATATGATCACTAGATGATTATCTTGATATTTTAGGCATAACTTTAAAGCCTAAAAATAATTATGCAACAATGTGATAAACAATTCCAAGTATCCTCCCTAGTCATGTTTTCTCACACAAAAGGCATAATTGACGGATAATCTTTCAAATCTTAATAGTTCACCTTATGGAAAGACTTTTAATCTCAAGTGAACACCTTAAACGGTCTTAAGATGCTTAAACATAATGCAGTACCGTATATAAGTCAACACATAAAGTTCAACTTAACAAGAAATTTTTAATTCCTAACATATGCAATTCTAAAGGCATATATAAATTCACATAACTAGAAAATATAATGTTATGATAGTGAACAATTATGCATGAAATTAAATAAGCTCATATCTAAATATAAATTGTACACCATAATACCAATTTGAAAGAGCTATAAAATTATTATTATTATTCAAATAATGACATAAATCCAAAACTTGAAGGATTATAAAATTTGAAAAATAATAATAATCTATAATAACTATATACTTTTCAATAATCGAGGGGTTTTAATTTATATGCCCAATACAAAAATAATTCAATGCATATAGCAAATTTTATGAGAACTAGTTTAAAAAATTGTAAATTTTAACAATATCAAAACCATATGATATGTTGATATTTACAAATTAAATTCTCACAAAATTAAATTGCATAATTTAAATCATAATATTATGCATTTACTTTAATTATATGCATATAAAACAAACTCATTAAAATATGAATACAAAATCAAATATTCATTCTCAATCAAAGTACGTGGGCATCACTAAATTAGGGGCTAGCTCAGTTCGACGAACCTCTGTCACTGTAGGGGTCAGATCTTAGTTCTTCGGGTATAACCCTCTTTTTGTTATCAAAAAAAAGTACGTGGGCATCACAATCCAGAAACAATAATGATAACAATGTTACAATATATTGATTTTTAGTTCAAAAACTAATAACGGTTTTTACTCAAATAATATTTATGTAACAGTAATAACTGAACAATCAATTTTCCTCAATCGTAACCCCTGATATTTGATAGTAATAACTATAAAATGTTACAAAATGTTATCATTATTAACACGTATGTTTTTGGATAAAAATGAGATTGTTTAAAAATTATGATTTCAGATCATATTATCAAAGTCCAAAACTAATGATGATCGTAACGGCACAAATCATTGATCCATCGATTCAAAAACCGATAATCGTTATTACTATAATAATTCTAATAATTATTACATAGTAGTAATAACGGAATAATTAATTACTTTAATCGTAACCGAACAACATTTAGTAATAATAATAATAATTATTATTATTATTAAATGTTACATAATATCATCATTATTATCATAAATGTTTTGGATAAGAAAATTCAAAACATATTCTTAAAATCATAGATTGAAATCATTATGGCAAGACTGAAAATGAGAATAATCTCCAATTTGCTAAAAACATATGCATTTTCAAAATTGTGATACAAAATCACACTCCATAATTAAAAATATTATCAAATTATGACAAAATTTTAATGAATAGCCATAATAATCACATAATATTTTAACAATTAGGAGATTTGAAATGGAAAAACAAATTGCTAAAACCGCAAGCCTTTAAAACATTTTTTCGGGAAAATTTTAAAACTCAATAAAATTAAAGTCCGAAAAACTTTAATGTTGAAAAATATAATAACCAATATTTTCAACTTTTATTAACTGATATAAAGGCATAATTAAGAGCGGTTATTGACTAAAACTTTATTGATTTTATTAACAAAATCACAACAATTAGTCACAAAAAATAGCAATTTAACCTTTATTGCTAACAATATACTAATATGATAACAATTGGTCCTAAAAAGCTTGTTCAATTACAACTAATATTATCATTCAATGGTGGGAATCATACTTTAATGACCCAAAAAAGTCCCAAATAGCTTGTTCAAAAATAGGTTTTAAAGCCCCTAGGAGACGTAAGACTAAAATATGTCTAAAATAAAGGGAAAACCAAACTAGCTACCTTAGTGAGTCATAATGAATCCAAAAACGAATGATATTTCAAAAAGAATTTTTTAAGTTAATAATATGCTAAATACATCTTTAAAACATGCTTTTCTAAATGCATAATTATAACTATAAAATAATTATAAATATACAAAGCATGATTGGATTATGCATATTAATATATTATTAACCTATATATTCAAAATAAATTGCAATACTTCAAGCAATTTATTATACACCTAAATACCGCAATATTAAATTAAAATTCAAAGAACAAATTAATATTTGCCTAAAGATGAATAATAATCTAATAATGAATTACGGAAAAAATAAATTGAACAATTAAGCTAGAAGGAATCCAAATATGATGAAGAAAAATCTTTAAACAAGCCCAAGAATCATAGTCGGTCCGTATTTTTAATAATAATGAACCAAAAACTTAAAGCAAATCTAAATGCCTTAAATAAACTAAAAAGGTCCAATTATTATTAATAGTTGAGTGGGCTGGCCGAAATGGGCCAAACCCACCCATTAAACAACTATTTCTTGTTGACTTTTTTTGAGCCAAACAACACAAAATAGCCCCCCCCCTTTTTTTTTAAATAAGGGTCCAGGTTTGGCCGAAATGGGCCAGACTCGGCCCAAATAAAATAGAGTCATTTCCATTTTTGGTCCTACTGTTATTGGGGCATTGCCAATTTTAGTCCACTTCATTAATTTTTGCCACATTATGGCCAGTCTTATTTAGTCCTTGTCACTTTTAGTCCACCGTTAAAATTTTCGTCAAATGGTCGTCCAAAACAGGGTATTTTTGGTCTTTTCATGCTTTGGTCATCTCCTTTACCCTTTGTAGTGGTTTTCCTTACACATTTTCAACCAATGAAGAGGTCCGGCGGAAGCCATGTGAGCCACATTACAAAGCCATGGCTTTCGCTGGACCTCTTCATTGGATGAAAATGTGTAAGGAATACCACTACAAAGGGTAAAGGAGATGATCAAAGCATGAAATGACCAAAATATCTCTATTTTGCACGGTTATTTGACGAAAATTTTAACGGTGGACTAAAAGTGGCAAGAACTAAATAAGATTGGTTGTAATGTGGCAAAAATTAATGAAGTGGACTAAAATTGGCAATGCCGCAATAGCAGTAGGACCAAAAATGGAAATGACTCAATAAAAAACATCATCTTCTTGCTTAAAGACCCAAAGAAATAAAACCCTAGCAGCTTCATTGAATAACCAAAGCCGAAAACAGCTGTCTTACCAAGAGGGGAGAGAGATCGGCGGAAGACTTCCTGGCCGGAGCCGACGGCAGAAAACAACTCCGACCACCACCGTCGCCCGAGCGCCGCGATTCCTCCATCACTAGCGAAGCGTTACCAAAAGCAAGACCGAAGCTTATTCTTGATGTCGCCGGGGACCCAGCTTCAGCATCGCTGTTTCTCCTCTTCGCAGCGCCACGTCCGTTGCCCGTTCTCACCGTGATGCCACCGGATCCCTCTCGCCGTCGACTGGAGCTTGAGGAGCAGCGACAACCCGTCGCCAGCGTCGCCTGAAAGAAGAAGCACGACATCGCCATCCCCTGCATCTCCATCCGCTCGGTCGCCGGCGAAACCAAGACGCAGCAGCGACGACCTGGGAATGCCAGCCGTGTCACTGCATCGTTCGCCGTCCGCGACTTCCAGCCTCGTCGTCTGCTCGGACTCTCTTTCCTTCGCCGTCGCCGGCGTTCGCCGTTGCAGCCACCATCGCCGCTGGTCGAAGAACCCATATCAGGAAAAAAAAGGTTTTTAGTTATTTGTTTTAATTTTTTTTAATTAATTTCGAAATTATTCCCTTATTTCGAAAAGCAATTAAACAAATTTTCCAAAATTTGTTTCTGGATAAATAAACATGTATATGTATACATATATGAAAACTGAAATTCTGAATATATATGTAGATACATACACTAAAAACAAAGCATAGATATTTTTGCATTTATCTTGTAGATTGATACACCGTAGCAGTAGATACACATACTGTTAATTATTATTCTTGAGGAAAAACAGTAAAACATATATTGCATGATATATAATACAAAATATATATCAAATACAACTTAATCAACTAGGTAGAGATTAAACAGGCTCTGATAGCAAATGTTAGAATAAAATATACAAATATTAAATAATTGTAATAATCAAACCTTATTGCGGAAGCTAATAGGATCGTTTACCTCCAGCCATAGTTGTTGCATTGCTTGAAACTTAGATTTAGAGTGTTTGTCTACCATCTAACCTTATTGCGGAAGCTAATAGGATCGTTTACCTCCAGCCATAATTGTTGCATTGCTTGAAACTTAGATTTAGAGTGTTTGTCTACCACTTATCTCCTAGGAAACTAGATGGTGTAGTTGTATAAAACTGAACCAGGAGCAGTGGGAGGACCATGCATATATAGCCTACATGCCATCATTATAGGCTAAGTAACGGTTTCCGTTACTTCTGTTTCAAACCACATCATAATGGTCATAAATGACCTATTACTTGCAACCACTTAATAAGCTTTAACACATGGAAAATGTTACACCAAGGTCTACAATGCAAGGTAGACCCTGGTCCATGGTATAATTTGCCCATTGCAATGTAATACCTAGCGGAGGACTGAATTGGATGAGTTTTTTAAAGTTGAGGGACACCATTTGTTGCAATTAAAAGTCGAAATGCAAAATTGAGAATGAGTAATAATCAAGGAAACATTTTGGAAAAAAAACTCTTGAATTTTTTAGTACTACTGACTCTATTACAAATTTACAATGTAGTATCTGTTCATAACTACTTTCTCAACCTACTGAATCACAAAGAGTCAATATCGTCTCTACCGAGGCTCAAACCCACAACCTACCATGTGGGAGTGCAACTTGGTGCCACTAGACCACAATATCAACCTAATTATATTACTAATCACTTAATCATGATGGATAAGTTATTTCGGAACAACTCAAATTAAATTTGAACAACCTAATGAAAGTCATATCTTTTTTTTTTTTATTAATTTGGAAGGGGGATACCCAATTAACGAGTACATACTAAGTGTTACACCAAACATTACGCCAACATGGATAGCCAGTTGAGTCATCCTCTATTAGTTCTAGAATTACATCTGGGGGGTAATGAAGAACATGCAGGCCTCATGAACAGTTTCTGAAGAGTCCAGCCAATGCATCTGCTACAAAGTTCTGTTCTCGTGCAATAAGTGACACTTGCCAGTTTTCAAGCGTATGGAGCTCATGCTTGCAGGCCTTAAGGATGTTATGTACAACATTGCTTAAAGTATTGGAGCCGCTAAGTCCCTCGACAATTCCTCTTGAGTCACTTTCGAAAGCTACCCTTCTATAGTCCATGTGTTTGGCTACTTGGATGCCTCTTAGGAAGGCCAAAGCCTCAGCTTGTATAGGGGGACACGTCCCAATGTTGCATACAAATCCTCCTTTCCATTTGCCATCACTGTCCCTCAAAACACCTCTACACCCTGCCTTGCTTGAAGGGAGATCCACTGCACCATCTATGTTCAGCACTTTCGCCTCGTCCAGATTCTTGAGATAGATCCCTGGTGACTTTTAGCTCTGCAAAACGCCCTGCTAACCTCGTCTTGCTGAGCCATGATCCATTTTTGCTTAACTTGCAGGGGCCTCAAACTGTTATTGAATATGGCATCGTTGCGCCATTTCCAGATCCACCATATTGTGATTGCAAATAATGCATTGTCGTCGCTGGGTTTGTTGCCTGATTTTCTGCCATTGATGCCATTATCGAGCCATTTCAAATATGGTAATGCTGCATGGTTCGCATGAGAGTCCGGGAAAACTACTATCCATACTTCATTAGCTAACGAACATTTGCGCGTTGCATGCTCAATTTCTTCAATTACTGAGTTACAGTACCAATAGTTGGCATCTTCTGTGATGCCTCTTCTTGCTTTGTTGTTGTTGGTCAGAATTCTACCATGTCTTACCAACCATATAAAAGTTTTGATTCGGCTTGGGACTTTAAGCTTCCATTTTGCAGCTTCCACCTGTGTTTCAATCTTGGCTGCAATATCGTAAGCTGAACTTATGGAGAAGGCTTCGGGCGAACCCTCCTTCCAACCAAAGGTGTCCTCATCTCCTTGTACATCGAGGATGATAGTCACGACTAGTTTGTTTAAGCACTCTTTTGATAACAAATTTTCTATTAATGGCCACTTCCAGCCTGCAACCGGATCCCAGTAACTTGCGATTGATTTGGAGGCTTCAGGTTGAGGGATGGGGTATAGGGCTATTCTCTCAAGTGGACAGTCACCTAGCCAAGTGTGCTTCCAAAACAGAGTACTTTTTCCATTTCTTATTTGACTTCTGGTGCTTTGTTAGATGACTGGCACTGCCTTTAAGATCCCCCCTCCATGCGTTGGACATATTGTTCTTGGGGAGCCAGGTAGAGCAATCTACGGACTGAATTGCGTACTTAGCCTTGAAGATTCGTATCCAGAAGCTGTCTTCATTTTGTATAATTTGCCAGCCTAATTTAGCAAGGAACGCTATGTTCATCTGCTCTAATCTAGGAATACCCAGTCCACCATAATCTTTATTCTTGGTAACCGTCTCCCAATTGACCAAGTGACATTTCTTGTCACCATCTGAGCTGCCCCATAAAAAGCTTCAGATCAACTTCTCAATGTTTGCTATAACTCCCACTGGAAGTAATGTTGTTTGCATCGTGTAGTACGGGATTGCAGTAACTACTAATTGGACGAGCACATGTCTGCCTGCGAGGAAGAGAGTATTGGCCTTCCACCCTGTTAGCTTGTCTTGAATCCTTTCCAGAATAATGATCCATTCTTAAGTCTCCCATGTATCGATGGTATGTCCAGGTATTTTTCCAAGTTTGAAACTTTAGGAATCCCAGTTATGTCAACTATCTTCGTCTGGATATCTTGATGGGTATTTTTGAGAAGAAGATGCTTGACTTCTGAAAATTGACTCTCTGTCCTGAAGCCTTGCAGAACACTTCCAGACATCTCTTCATTTCTTATGCTTGCTCCAATGTGGCTTCCCCGAAGAGCACCATGTCGTCTGCAAAAAAACAAATGCGTTAAGTGAGGGCCTTACCTAGACAGTCTAATCCCCTTCCAGGTTCCCATAAGCTCAGAATGATTTATAATGTGACTAATTTTTTCTATGCACAAGACAAAGAGTAAAGGTGATATGAGATCTCCCTGTCTGATTCCACGTCTTGATTTGAACAACTCGGACTGCTTCCCATTCCAAGTTATTGCCAGCCTTGATGAGGTTACACATGAGAGTATATTTCTTCTCCAATTGGTATTGAATCCAGCCTCCGCGAGAGTTTCGTCAATAAAGTTCCATGAGATCCTATCATAGGATTTCTCTAAGTCAATTTTCATAACCATCCACCCTATTGCGCCTTTCTTTGCTTTCATTGAGTTTAACACTTCTTGGAAGACAAGAATGTTGTCCGAAATTTGCCGTCTGGGGACAAAGCTAGTTTGGTGAGGTCCGATGAGTATTTTAGAGATTTTCTTGAGCCTTCTTCATGGCCTTGGTCAGTATTTTGTAGGAGACATTGCACAATCCTATTAGTCGCAATTGATTAACCCTTTCCGGAGTGGGAACTTTGGGTATCAGGTAGATTAGTGTGTCATTGCAGCATGCAGATAACTTTCATGTGTTAAAGAATTCCAAGGAAAATCTTATAATAGAGACCCCTACTATATCCCAAGACTTCTAATAGAATCTTGCATTGAATCCATTAGGCCCAAGTGTTTTACTTGGTTCCATTTCGAAGAGTGTTTGTTTTATTTCCTTAGCTTGAAAAAGCCGGTTAACTTCCTGCCAAACCACCACACTGGCTTCTGGGAAACCTCTAATGTTGAGCTGTTGGCTGTTAGATGGCTTATCCTCAGTAAAGAGACGAGCAAAGTGACTGCAAAACAGCTCTAGTAGTTCCTCCTCTTCCATGACCCATTGATCGTCTTCGTTCCTTAAAGACTTAATTTTTTATGTTATGTTCTTTACCATTGTTGCAACTTGGTAGTACCTAGTGTTACGGTCACCTGAAGTGATCCATTCTTCCCTAGAGCGTTGGTACCATAGCAACTCCTCTTGGTATAGGGGCTCTTCTAGTTCCACACGTAGTTTATTGTCCAATTTTATGATATCCGTCCTTACCTGCTGAGCCAGACTACGTTGGATTCCCCCAATTCTAGCTAAGAGTCTTTTCTTTTTGTAGAATATGTTTCCGAATGTATGTTTATTCCAATCAGCTAGTGTCTTTGCCGATAAGTGTTCTTTTGCTTCCAGCTCCAATTCTGAGTTCCATATTTGATGCATAAGCCTATAGAAGTCTTGATGTGTACACCAAGCCAAGTTGAACTTGAACTTGAACTTCTTAACCATGCTAGTAGAGGATAGTGGACTAGTGTTGATGAGTAGGGGAGTATGGTCTGAATCAACCATGGGGAGGTGCTCCATTGTGGCGTTAGGGTATCTGATCTTCCATCCTGTATTTGCTAGAGCGCGATCTAGTCTTGCACCTTTGAAGAATTGCGACTCAGTTCCTCTCATCCAGGTATATTTCGAACCTGAGTAACCTAAATCCACTAAGCCTTCTCGAAATATCCAGCCATTGAAGTTTGAACATCTGGCTTGGTTGAAGCATTCCGAGTTACTTACTTCATCTTGGTTCGTTACTGAGTTGAAGTCCCCAGTTATGAGCCATTGGTCTTGAGAACTGAGGTTGAGACCAGACAATGCATGAAACATTTTCATTCTCAAGGAAGGATTGGACTGCCATACACGATTGTCAATAGCCAAGGTTCTTAGTCACTATCCTTCACTTGCATACTAACAAATTGAGGGTGAGTAGTTATTATGTGGACAGAGATATTAGTCTTCCAAAGGATCCAAATACCACCAGAAAACCCTATGGCTTCCACACGAATCCACTCGTCAAAACCAATATCAAAGCATATTTTATTGGCTTGATTACCAGACACTTTTGGTTCAAGTAAACACACAATAGATGGTTTATGTAAGTAAATATAATTTTTCAGTGTGCGACGAAAAGAATTGGATACCGGACCCTGACAATTCCAAATTATGCAGATCATAAAAAAAATGCAACAAACAAGGATATGCGCTTAAGAGCGCAAAACACCAGCAGCCACTAGGTCATTACGACCGGGCAGATCCTCTGCTATCTCCATAGCTTCGTTTGGGGGTTTGTCTAAATTTGAAAAAATTCTTGGAACATCAGGAGGATCACCCATTAAGGTGTCATCCTAATTAGCCAGAGAGTACTCTGGTTGTTCAAGTTCATGGCAAATTACTATGCTAACAATGTTCTTCCCTTTATTGGAACCTCAGACCACCGTGTGCTCTGTCTCGGCTGCGGCTTGTCTTGAGCTTCCTCCTCGTCCACCCCTGTTGCTATATGCTCCACGGGAGGTTGGTATGGCTTGTCTTTGTTGGATAGGCTGTGTCAGATATCTATTATAGCCATCATTGTTGTATTGGTATGTAGATTTTCTAGTTTGCCAGTGGTTAGTTCTTATGCTGGGGAGTGCTACCGTTGTGTTATGTGTATCCAAGTCTTTGCCTATGTCTACATGCGCTACATTTTCAACTTCGTCAATGTCATCGAGTATGGCATAGCGAGTCGTAACAGGTATCCCCCCATTTACCGGTCTCGGGGTGATCTAGTTAGTACCAATGGGTTGCTGGCTAGAGTTGGGGCGGTTGCCACCTCTTACTTGACCTCTCCTAGTCTTTCAAGATACTATCATCCATGACCCATAATTTTCCTTGGGTTGGAAGGTTGATGGACGATGTGGTGTTGACATCATAGGTTGGCCAGCAGGTTGAGATCCCCATGTATGACCATTACCATTCTTTTCCCCAACTGCCTCTTCTTGGTTTGTTCCTCCTTTCCCACATTGGTCTTGCCTATGGCCATACAAACCACAATTAAAACATATCAAATTGACATCCTCGTACATGATAGGCCAAGTTTTCTGATCCAGTGTGAACTTCGAAAGTAGGGGCTTGGAGATGTCGATCTCAATGCATACTCTTGCAAAGCTTCCTTTGGATACAAGACTTGTTGTATTATCAATCTTGACTGGGTGACCAACATTCTTTCTGATCTTCATAAGGAAATCGTCTTCAAAGTATTTGATAGGCAGCGTCGGAAATCTAACCCAAGTTAGTAGCTTCTCTGTTTTCTCATCCCTCGGATCAAAGTTGGGTTTCCACTCTTGGACAACTAGGTAATGGTCTAAAATCATCCATGGACCCTCATACTTGGCAAATTCGTAGTCGCGAAGAGCTTCAAATTTGGCGAGAAAGTCATCTTGATCCAGTGTGATTAGATCGAATGTTGCCTCTGGTTTCCACATTCTTTGTAGCCTCTACAATAGATAAGAGTAGCTTACTTTTCTTCCAAGAACCTTGATAATGAGCGACCGACGCCATGGTCGGCAGAGTTTTTCTTTCTCTTCTTTGGTCACTTGAACCACTAGGCATTTGGGATATGCATCGTCTTCGTTCATTTCTTCTTCATCCGAGACCAGTTCCTCCTCACGTAGCTCGCTTGGGTCTTTGCGCTGCCATGCATGGCTCGAAGTCGCCGCGGGAGTGCACCATTGAACGGATTCCTGCGAGAAAGGGGTTTCTTGGACCATCTCGATTTGGGGGGACATAAACATCGCCTCCTCTGTATCCCGTCCCCTCTTGGACTTCTACGTGCTTCGTTTTAGAAGTTCTTGTTCTTCCGGTGACCGAGTGGTCGCCGCCGGCGTCTTCGCCTGAGAGAGAGAGAGAGTCAGCTACGAATTCGATCCCCGTAAAGTCATATCTTATTTATTTATTTATTTATTTATTTATTTGTATGTTAATTGTTTTATTGAAACACCACACGTTTAACTTCACCACTA
>NXFB01000783.1:0-13948 GCA_002525835.2 Ipomoea batatas
TCCCCTTCCACTATTTTAACAGCTACAAATCTCTTTTATTCTAACATTTCACCATTTGCACTCATACAAACTACATTCTTTTTTTTATTTTTTTGTCCCCCTGGTTTTGGGTTAAATTCTTTTCTGGGGGTCCCTGATTAGACTTGTACCCCATCCCCTTGGGACCAACAAAAACAAATAAAGATAGAATATTGTCTTCATGCAAATTGTCAATAGTTAAAATAAAAGTTATTTATCCCTTTAAATATCTTGCAAAGGCAAGATTTCCTCAAATGTCATTTTAAAATCCAGAGCTGGGTCCTCTTCTTGCCAATTCTTCTCGCAGAAATGCAATTTGCATGCTCAGATCCTGGATGAGTTCATAATGTCTTGCGTCCCTTTGTTCCAAGAGGTTTTCGTGTTCCATGTGCAACTCATACTGAAATCTTTGCATTGTCTCCCAATTAGTGACTTTTGTGAAGCGTGCTGGAGCTGCAGGTGATGATGGTGACGGGATAGCATTTGGGTTGTCTGAAGGTGGTGCATCGTTGGAGATTGAGACATTCAGAAGAATCGCTTGGCGTATTCTGCGTAATCCTTCAACATCTTTGGCCAGAAGAATCCTTGCAACATGATGCGGCGAGCTATAGTGTACGCTCCCTGATGCGCGGAGCACACTCCTTCATGGACTTCTCTCATCATCAACTCTGCTTCGTCAGGGTATACACACTTCAAGAGTGTGCCATCATAGGATCGTTTATATAACTTGTCTTCCAGTATTACGTAGCTGGGTGCATGTAACATTGTCAACTTTGCATCTTGCTCGTCTAACGGTAAAGTGTCATCCTTCTTGTACTTTGTGATGTGGTCAATCCAACATGGCTCTCTAGTTTGCACGTGGCAGACCCACGAGATGTCGATGCTGGATGTCTCCAAATCCTCCACTCGAGCAATCTTGCGAATGTGGCCGGGGATCCCAATACTCAGCTTGGAAAGCATGTCAGCGTCAGCATTCTGTTCTCGAGGTACTTGGTGAATTTCATATCCCTCGAACTCACGCAAGGTTCGTAGTGCTGCGTCCCTGTATCTTTGCATGTTTCCTTCATTAGCCTCATACTCCCCGGTCACATGGCCGACGACTAGTTTAGAATCACATCGGATACGAATTTTTTCTGCTCGTAGTCCTGCTGCTAACCGTTGTCCGCTGAGGAGGGCCTCATATTCTGCCTCGTTGTTAGATAATTTGAAGTGGAACCTGATTGCATAGTAAGCGCGGAATCCTTCAGGGGTGATGAACACTATCCCACCCCCATAGCCTTTACTGTTGGACGAGTCATCCGTAGACAATGTCCACCATCCACCATCTTCATTTTCCACCTGCTCCGTTACCTCACAAGCTGTGCATTCCACTATAAAGTCTACGAGGGCTTGACCTTTGATGGCGGGCCTTGGTTTGAATTCAATATCGAATTGGCTGAGGTGCATGGCCCATCTCGCCATCCTAGCAGAGTTAGTATTTCGTAAGAAACTCCCCATGCGGCCGAGGCCAGCTTCTCCCATGGTCGAAAATACTTTGCACATGATGACATCTTCTGCCCCCATCATCACCATTGCCACCTTATACCTCGTCATGTGCTCACGCGAGTCTGAGGTCCCTACGTAGGCTTTGATAGTCGGAAGCCAGAACTGATTTAGAAGGGGTTTGCCACCTTGATTATAATTCGCTCTCCCTTGGAATCCTCCGTTACTATTGTTCCAATCTCCCCCTTGTTTACAACTATGGTTTTGTCCCTGATTTCCTCCGTAGGCATTGTAGTTCGGGCCTCGTTGATAATCCACTGCTTCCACATGCTCCAATGCGGAAGGTGATGTACAAATGTTCGTATCGTGCGATCCTCCACATATATTGCAATACAAAGCCAATGCCATACAAGGTTTTGTCTTCACTTCCATTTTCTCCACCATAGATTGTAGCTTTTTAATTTCATGGTTCATAGCTTCAATTTTCGCTTCATTCGCCACATGACTTTTTACTTCATACATTCCACTATGTTCCTCCCTTCTATCGTACCAACAAGAAGTATTCTTTGAAGGGAAGTGCTAATGAGACAAATGACCCACTCGATGAAGAATCGAGGAGCATTTTTCCTTCGTTGATTAAACCTCCATAAAATAAACTAATTACATCCCAAGGATGCATCAAATCATGTGGACATTGCCTTTTCAATATTTTGAATCTTCTCCAAGCTTCTCCTAAGCTTTATAATCTTCCTTGTTTAAAATCTTGGATTTGCCTTCGGATTTTCATCATCTTGGTTATTGGAAAAAATTCATTCATAAACTCCTTGTGTAGTTGTTGTCAAGAACCGAAGTGGTGGTCATCTTGGCTATCTAGCCATCTTGCAGCTTCTCCAATCACGGAGAATGGAAATAGTTTCAATCTAATAACCTCTTCTGTGACACCCCAACTTTTCACAAGCTGAGATAGCTAAACTTTAAGCATGAAAGCTGCCTATCTCAACTACCAAACACAACATAGTGGAAGCGATTTATAACTTAAGGGGTATCATGCCACATCTAGGTAAGGAAATACACAGCCTAGATGCACGGGCTATCCAAAAACTCAAACTGAATAAAATATAATCCTCAAATCATCATAACAACGAGAATTCTAGTCAAAGGTATATAATCCAAACATAGGCCCACAGGCCCAAAACATAAGTCTAAACAAACATAAGCTATGTCTAAGCAGCCTCATAACGATAAGCTCTAACGCGCTCTCGCTTAGACTTACTCCACACCTGGAAAACATGTAAGAAATCATTAGCAAAAGACTGCTAAGCAACCACCATTCACACTCGTGAGAAACATACATATATAGTAAGTTTGTAAATAGGTTTACACACCCATATAGAATATACACACCAACGAACTGTTCAGTATTTAAATCGGATACTCAACAACAACACGCTGAATAAATGATAAACCAAGACTCTTCAAGTACAACCAACAACCAACACGGATGCATAAACATCAAGTTTATACACAAGATGCCAACTGAATCACCATACCAACAAACGAACACAAATGAACCAACCAAACCGATATATCAAGAAATAACAACACCAACTGAGGTACAACCTCTACCAAAGATCATAAGGAAACCATTCCTACCATCATACCAAAGATAAGTACCAACCACCATCCCCAAATTACAATAATAACCATAAAACCAACCACCACAACCATATCATAACACGGAGGCAACAAGCCCATATCACAGAGGCATACAAGCCCATATCACGGAGGCACACAAACCCATATCACAAAGGCACACAAGCCCACATCACAGAGGCACACATGCCCAAATATGAAGGCATACAATACCCTCCCAAATCCAACCTCAATTATACCATAATTCCACCAACTAAACCCCAAAGGTTATCAAAGATTCAACAAGAGAAGAGATATGCTCATAAGAACCAAGGATTCCCACATATTAACTCAAATTTACCCACTTAAATCACCCACCAACAGTGTTCATCTCACAAAACGAACACAGAGCATACTCAGGATAGAATTCAAGGAATGAACTACTGATACCAACTCAAGAGATCAAGATAATGTCCAAAGATCATGAACAAAGACTCAAAGATCAAGGTGGAATACTCAACAAGATGCTCAGTACACATTCCAGAATGAAAAGGAATCAAACAGAGTTCAAAAGATCTCAAAACATACACTGGATCAGAACACCAACAGACCTAGCGGAGCACAGCAACGGACCACCTTGTTCCGTTACACCGTACCGCAAGAAGGAACGGAAGAGGTTCATGGAACGCACCTCTCCGCCACACCATTCCGCCCTTACACTTGCGGAACACATTGGCGGGGCACATTATTCCGCCAATATGCACCGTAAGTGCACCCTCAATGCACAGATTCCAAAATCAGAACAAAATACACGATGAATCATTCCAGAATACAGATCATGCTCCGAATACTCAGATTACACATCTCAGAAGCCAATAAATCATGGAATCCATAACAAGAAATTACTCATACACATCTAAACACAAAGGATCATGAACACAAGTCCAATAATCCACCAAACAAAGGTTCACAGACCATCAACAAGGCTAATATCTAACAAATTTCAGGATTCCAACACCAAATCATATTCACATAGATCAAGAGTGTAAAATAGGTTTTAGTGGACATGATGGTTACCTCTTAGAGCACACTTCAACCAAGCAATCCTCAAAACACCTTACAAAGCACCACCTCCATCTTTATCATCTTTTTTCCAAAAAGATCCCCAAAAGAACACCATAAAAACTTATATAAAGATCATGAAAATAAGATGATGCAAGGCATATTCCTAAAGATAAACACTTACCCAAGCCTTATAAATTCTAAAGGAACAATCTTGGTCTTGGATCTTGAAGAATGAAGTGTAGGGTTTTCTTAGGGTTCTTTAGAGGTGAAAGGAGTAGGATGATAGGGTTGAAAGTACAAGACTTTTATATTAGGAGGAAAATCATTACATATATCATGTATGTATCATACTAAGGTAAGGAGATTAAATCATGGGCCCTTATAATTAATGGGTCTCACATTACTTATTGTAATACTAGCTAGTAGGGAATTAATCCTTCAAGAATAAATGGATTGGGCCATTACAACATATTCTTACTTACAAGAAATATAAGGATTCAATTTGAAGAAATCCCTTACAACAATTAAATCAAAAATTGGGCTTTTAGAATAAATAATTAATTCCGGAATATGAAATATATATATATATATATATATATATATATATATATATATATATATATATATATCAATTAGAAGAATTGAGCCCAATTAAATCAAATGAATTACCCGGTAAAAATAATTACCGGTCTCAAGGCTTGAAAAAAATTACGGGGTGTTACATCTTTACTCACTTCTTCTTGTCTATACATTCCGCAAGCTCAGATGAATCTTGTTATATGTGTGTGCGGGTCCTCTTACTGTAATCCTGCATATGGATTGTTTTGTACCAATGTGAGAATCGTAGGATACACGTGAAAATTGATGTTCTCCAATGGTGGAACATAAATAGAATTATGCATATTGTATTCCGGTGTCATGTAGTCTGCGATTGATCTCTGTTGTCCATATGGTATTTCATAATATTCTTCAACTCTAATATGCTCCGGTTGATTCACATGGTCAACCTGCGGTTCCTCTATTGTTGGCTCATTTGGATTAGGTATTCCAGGTGGATTATTCGGTATTGGTGGTGGGGTTGGTATAGGTATTCCTCTCCCTTGAGAGTTTCTAATAGCACTTGTCGAAGCCATTTGTTCGGTTCGGATGTTTTTCTTTCTTATTGCCTTATTAATTTCCGGTATGTAAGGAAGTAGTCCTTGGTTTCCCTTCGCTCTTGTGTGCATTCACCTTTTAAAATGATCAAGAAAGCAAACAGTCCTCTATTAACTAGAAGTAGTCAATCGAGGGTAAGTAACAAAACAAGTAAAACAAAAAAATTGGAATCAACAACACTTAAGTTCGCAAAAGCATTCACTTAAAGAAAAGCGAAGCAATGACAACCTATTGCCTCCCCGGCAACGACGCCATTTTTGACAAACGATTTGTAGTATGGGGTAGTTGTGCGTGGCATGTCAAAAGATAAAGAATTAAAACAAAGAGTCTTGACTCCCCGAGTGTCGGTCTCGAAGGAGGCAATGCGGGAGATTGCTATGCTTTTATTCAAAGGAATGCGTAATGGAACATGCGAGGTTGGTGATGAGAGTGAAGGGCATTTAGAAAGTGTGTGATCAAGTGAGGTAAACAAAATTAAAGTAACAAATAATAGAAAACAAGGGAATGAATTGTGCTATCTATGTTGCCTCACGATGTGTCATAAGCAATGGAATAGTGATTCAATCGTGTTGGTTATTCAAGAGTCTGATCTCTTAATCCTCTTCCACATTTGTGTACTAAGGCTTCTTAGGCTTAGGACTACCATTTAGTAACCAAAAGCTCTAAGAAACATTTTATCAAACACTTAGGCTTCACTATGGAATTCCATAGGATCTAAGATTGCAAAAGCTATATCCTAACTCAAATCAATATCATGATAGAGTCAAGATCTAAAACTCTTAAGAGATTGGCCAAATCTACCCAAGATCTAATCAAATCAACAATCAATAGACAAGAATAGATCTCCAACATCAAATGAATCAAAATCCACAATAAGAAGTGAGAAATCACACTAAGCAAGCATAGATTCTCACAACTCAATCTCTAGATAGAATTAGCTACACATATTCATGTATTCAAAATCATAAACTAATTCAATCTAAGAATATAAATTGCAAAATAGAAATAGAAATAGGAAATGAGATTCAAGATAGAATTCACCTAGTAAATGGAATTACAAAACTTCAATATAATCCTTGTTCTTCACTTCTTTCACCAAATTGGAAATCTCTCTAATTGAAAATGGAAATCTAAGGAATTATCTAAGAGAAATTCGCCAATATGAAATCTAACTCCTAAAAGGAACTTTTTGGAACTCTTTTTTGGGAACCTCTTTGAAAATCCTAATTAGCTTCCTTAAATAGCATCCCCAAAATTTCCCTACTTTAATTTCCTCCATGTCTCATCCATGTGTCCATATTGGCTCCATGCGTGGATGGTACTTCCTAGCCATCCCATAACTTCTTTTTTGCTCCGAATGCTCGTTATGCCCATATACCTTGCCGAGTGGCTCCCGGGACCTGTAAAATGTTCAAAAAACATACAAAAGGTAGCTTTGCATGTGATCAGCTTATTAGAGCACAAAATATCATAGATTGGTCACGAATGGACACTAAATCGCTATTAAACTACCCCAATATAGACCTATATAATTAATCATCTTGGGAGCTTATCATTTTTATTCTTAAAAAAATCGATATATTTTCGATGCATGTAGAAAGAGTTCTGTTGAAGGCTCGTGTATATATATATAAGTGCACCTATTTTCGCACCTATTTTCACTTACAAGTGCAAGTAATTTACCTTATTAATATTCATGCACCTATTTTCGCAAATACTTTCACTTACAAATGCAAGTAATTTACCTTGTTAATATTCATGCCCCTAGGTGCAACCTAGGTGCACCTAGTTATAACATAGGTTGTACCTAGTAATAACTTTAGGTGCACCTAGTTATAACATTAGGTGCACTTAGTATTGATGATCACTGTACAATTCACTTGCACCTGTAATACATTTTACTTGCATCTGCAATGCATTTTACTTGCACTTGTGCAAGTAATTTACTTTGTTAACATTCATGCACCTGGTTGCAACCTATGTGCACCTAGTTATATTAGATGGCGGTTACTTAAAAACCGCCGTCTATTAAGTGACGTGGTATATATTATACGGCGGTTATTTAAAAATCGCCGTCTATTAAGTGACGTGGTAAATAATAGACGACGGTTTTAAGAAAGGCTGATGTCTATATGTGACGTAGTAGACCAAAAATATATTAGACGGCGGTTATTTAAATAACCACCGTCTATGTTGTGTCGTAATAGACCATTTATGTAGTAGTGTAAGTGCATTCAAGTAATTTCAACTAGACCCTATTACATGAGCATTTTCAATATGAAGTTCTTAGTACAGCAGCCTATGCTAAAAGATAAAGTCTTCAAGGATAGCAGCTACTAAGGGTCTTCAAAAACAAAATAGTCCCCAACCAAAATAGTAACCTTCAAACTCTTCAAGCTGGTAATAGTAGAACCAAGGGACAAAATTATAAGGGTTGTTTTACTCCCCCTATTGCCATAAACTTGTGAATCTATAGCCACAAGATTTCATAGCAAGGCCAAGTAGAAAAAGCAACCCCAAATATAACTCATAATTGTTCAGATTCTGATGACACAGCACCTTGGCTGGTCCCAACAATCTCAGCAGGTTCAACAGTGGCAGTTCCTCCAGTAGTAAAATTTTGAGCAGCCCGAGCAGCAGCAACTATCTCCTCTTCGCGTTCATTCAGCCTAAATTGTTCGAGAAGTTGCATTTCCAAGTTTCTTTTATCTATTAGCACCCAGATTACAATATTCAGATCACTTATGTTCTTCTCAAGGAGTTGAGATGTCATGACATTGTGTTTAGAACTTTGGGTGGCCATAGGTGGAGTCAGATTTCCTCCTAGTTTTGGATATATATCAAGTACATGAGTGTTTTGCTTCAACCGAGAATCAATTTTTCTAACTTTTGGCTTGAACAGGGTTTCACCAGTGTAAGGTCTAACTCCTTGAGCCCACAACAGACCATAGATAATGCTAGGGAATGGCAGCTTAACCTTAGGCTCTTTCAGCTATAGAAAATCGATTATCTGGTGATAGATAATGTGTCTCATATCAACTGGAATGCCTTTGCCAATCTTGTAAATCAACTCAACCTTTTGCAAGTTCAGTTCACCTCTATGTTCACCAGGTATCCAATTTTCGAAGGTAATTTTATGCAAGATAGCATGCTTAGTGGTAAGGTACTTGGCAAGCAGCTGATTTGTCTCAGTTGGCCAATAGCTGACCATGCCGCATGTGACTATCTTGGCAATTGTATTCTAATACACCTCTAGATCCTCTATATCGTCAGCAGCAATTCCCAGATATAAATTGATTGTCCCTGGAGTGAAATTGTAGTACTCATTCCTAATCCATACGCGACCAGAGAGTGGTGACTTGGATTGATTTACTGTTTCCATAAGATTAGCATAGAATTCGTTGATAGCAACAGGGGGGGTATTCCCTTAGGTTTGTGACTCTCTTCATTAACTTCAATTGTTTAAAGATGGGCAACAGTTGGCATTGAGATTTGAACTTTTCAACATCAAAGAGCCTTTCTCCTAGGATTTGGTGCTTGCTGATTGACTTCCATCTAGCATCTGCATCTCTAGTAAAAAATAGAGGTTTGTGAACCTCAGCTGGTATAGTTTCACTTAGATCAATGGTTAGATCAATTGATGGGACGGATTGATCTTCTATAGTTTTCTCCCTTCTCTTCTGAGCTTTGGATTTTGGAGGAGACTTCTCAGGAAGAGACTGTTTCCGCTTGGTTCTTCTGGTTTGTGTTGGCGATGGAGCTTCAATCTGAACAGAGGCAAACCTGGTCCTTCTTCTTACATTAAAAGAGCTTTAAGGGAACACTTGAATCTTTTGGATGGGGTTAGTGTCCATCAACTTCAGTCATCTTTTGCTTGCATTTTCCCTTCTCTTTTGACTTCCTAATCTAGGACAAGGGTACCTGGTCCTCTTCCTCTTCTAGATCATTCATATCTCTTCTTTTTTATGGCCCTATTTCATACTCAAACTTGAAATCTAAAGGTTCGATTATTTGATCAGGTATTTGAGAGGTGGTAGTAGATTCAAACGGGAGAGAAGCTTCAGCTGGTAGTGGTTCAGTATTTGGTTCAACTTGTGGAGCAGTGGGTAACACACATAGAGAATCGGTAGGAATAACAGTTTGAGACTCTTCAGAACCAATGTTTTGGGGCTCAGTATGCAGACAGGGTAAGTTCTCACTAGGAATAGTGTTTTCTAACTCAATAGGTGGTAATGGGAGGATTGACTCTTGAATATCAGCTGAAGGTACGTGAAGTGATGAGCTTGGCTCTATTTCAGGTATGGGTATGTTTAATCTCTTTGACAGGGATTCTGCTTTTCTATAATCATTCAAAATGGTGAATAGCTCAAGGTTTGAGAACATATGAGGTCGCAGTTTCAAAGGGTCTAGACCATAAAAGTCTTTTGTAGAAGCATTTAGAACAACAGGAGTATAGGAAATCACGTTTTGAGCAGATAAATCAGATATAGCATCATCATAAGGTTCTATAGGTTAGTTCCTTTTTCACAGAGATTAATGGTAAAGATTTTTCAACAAATGGTATTTCTTCTGTTTGTTTATCTTCTTCAGAATCTGATATTTCAATTATCTCCTGAAATTTTGATTATGTGTATTGAAGAGATTATTTACAGATTCTAACAACAAGGATAACATGAATTCAAGAGAAAGAAATTAAATCAGAAGCTAGGGCTTTAGAAGGAAAAAAAAAAAAAGAACTCAGTCGTTTTGTCGTCGTGGGAAGATTCTCCTATTTCAACAACCAAAGGTTTTAAAAAACCTTTCATGAAGTCCAGTTCAGTAGCCCTTAAGTAGAATGACCATATAGGTTCCATCATGTTGTTTATGATCATCACCATTTCTCTCTACGCTTTATGCTGTATTTTTTTACTAAACTTGTTTGTTAATTTGTGGAAATCAAAAAACTTAGAAGGATCTTTAGGATTTTGAGCCATTTTTTATTGTTTGAGAAATATAATGGTTAGGCTGAGTAGGGGTTTTTTGCAATGAGTGAAGAGAGACGATGAAGGTTGAATGCTAAAAAAGAGAGAGATTGAAGAAATCTTTTATTCCAAAATTTGCAACTGCCTTCTGAAGAGGATAAAGGCTGCGGATACGAGTGAATTCTCTAGGACACGTTGGAGAGTGTGACAGTCGTGGGAGACGTGCTTTTGATTGATGGATGTCTCTTTGCATTAAATGCTCACGAAGTTGTTAGAATTCCATTTACCTTCAATTAATCATTTCAGCTTAACGGATAAACTCAAAAGATTTTTCACTCAACATATATTAATATACATATTTTTATGGAGAAAAGCAATTAAAAATTTTAAAATTAATCTGAACAATATGTGTATCATTTCAGAACTAGTTCTGCGATATGGTACACATACCTAGTTTAGATTTTAAAAGATTAAACCTGATTGCATCCAGTGGTTTTGTGAATATGCCTGACAGCTGCTTGTCAGTTGGAATATAGTGAAGCACGATTTATCCACTCTCTACAAGTTCTCGGATGAAATGATAACAGATGTCAATGTGTTTTGTGCGAGAGTGCTGGACTAGATTCTTTGAAATGTTGATAGTTCCGAACTTGATTCCATAGTCATTCAACATTTGTTTCATCCACGATAGTTGAGTGCAACAGCTTCTAGTTGAAATGTACTCAGCCTCAACGGTTGATAAGGAAATTGAATTTTTGTTTCTTACTGAACCATGAGACTAGATTCTTTCCAACGAAGAAACAACCTCCAAAAGTGTTCTTCCGATCATCAACATTTCCAGCCCAATCTGCATCACTGTATCCAAGTAGTTCGGAGCCTGTTTCTCGAGAATACCATAAGCCATGATTTGTTGTGCCCAATGTTGAAAAAAGCGCTAGGCGCCCTCTAGGCGCCGATTTCCTGCCTACCATGAGGCATTAAGGGGATGACAGATTAACTATTGACCAGACATTAATTGTTTTTGTCTCCATTCTCCTATTCCCACCGTCTTCCACTCTTCCCACAATCCCACGATCATCAACTCATCATCTTCATTCTGCCCAATCGTAGAGTCCTCACCATCTACTCATTCAATCTGTCTGCGTCCTCACTCCTCACCAAAGCACCGTTCGTTCAGATCTTCCAGTTCCTCTCCGAAGACATCATCACCGGACACCAGCGGCTTACTTGCCCAGCAGTGACTCTTGGTCCGTCTTCCAGATCTGCCCAGCAAACATGCAGATCTCCCATTATTTGCTTTCGCCGTTAGCAGACAAGCAGAGACAACATTTCTTTTCCGTCGACTCTCTCCGTTGCGTCTTCACCATCTATCAAATTCTTCTCTTCTGTTGCTCTGTCTTTGTCTCCGTTCAAGGAAAAAAAACTCAGACGGCGCGGCCTGCTCGGCGGTCTAGGCGGCGCCTAGACCGCCTAGGCGGGCGGCCGCGGAGGAGGCCGATTCCGGCCTTCCTCTACGCGGCCGTGTGCCGACTAGCGCCTAGGCGCGATTTTTACAACATTGATTGTGCCTTTCACATATTTGATAATCCTTTTTACTGCATTCAAGTGAGATTCTCTAGGATCCGCTTGAAATCTGGCACATAACCCGACACTAAACATTATGTCAGGTCTACTAGCAGTTAGATAGAGGAGACTTCCTATCATGCTTCGATAAAATTTGG
This sequence comes from Ipomoea batatas, assembly GCA_002525835.2. Lineage (NCBI taxonomy): Eukaryota > Viridiplantae > Streptophyta > Magnoliopsida > Solanales > Convolvulaceae > Ipomoea > Ipomoea batatas. Next base: position 12,035 of record NXFB01000783.1, read on the forward strand.
GATCGACTTGCTTTGATGAGGTGTCCTTAGAGAGCTTGACTATAGTAGATAATGGTGTTCTGGCTTCTTTTGAACTTTCTAATTTGAACCTTTTGACCAAGTTAATAGCATACTTGGTTTGAGAGATGAACAATCCATTTTCCATCTACTTGACTTGGAGTCCTAAAAAGCAGGTTAGTTCGCCAATCATGCTCATTTCAAACTCTTGTTCCATGACACTAACAAACTACTTTTGACTAGTTTGGGAAGTAGACCTGAATACAATATCATCCACATAGACTTGTGCCACAGTTATGTGATTATTTGAAACTTTTACAAACAGAGTCTTGTATGCTCCCCCTCACTGATAGCCATTTTTCAAAAGATACTGAGTTAAACGTTCATACCATGCGCGAGGTGCCTGTTTTAAGTCATAAAGTGCTTTCTTGAGCTTGTACACATGGTGCAGAAAATGTGGTTCTTCGAACCCTTTTGGCTGAGCAACCAATATTTCCTCGTTTAGGAACCCATTCAGAAATCCAGTTTTAACATCCATTTGTTGAAGCTGGAAATTTAAAATGCATGATACTGCCAAGAGTAATCTGATAGATTCCAATCTAGCTACTGGTCCAAACGTCCCATCATAGTCAATACCTTCGATTTGGGAGTATCCTTGAGCAACCAGTCTAGCTTTGTTTCGAGCAACATTACCATGTTCATTAGTCTTGTTGCGGAATATCCATTTTGTGCCTACTATGTTGGCATTCGAAGGACATGGTACTAGATCCTATACATCATTTCTTTCAAATTGGGCTAGTTCAACTTGCATGGCTCGAATCCAATATTCATCCTATAGCGTTTCCTTGTAGTTATTTGGTTCTATTTTAGATGTATAGCAAGACTACCCAGATAGTTTTACAAAGTTTTTCCTGAGCATTCTTCTAGTCCTGACCCCAGCGGTGGGAGTGCCAAGAATGTTAACGGCTGGATGATTCTTTTGTATGTGTGTCGGAACTGACTTGGGTTGTTCAGATGTTTCTGAGTCACTTGATGAGACTGGTTCTGTGACACCCCAACTTTTCACGAGCTGAGATAGTTAAAACTTAACACAAAAGCTGCCTATCTCAACCATAAAACATAACATAGAGGAAGCGAATTTAAACCTAAGGGGCATCATGCCACATCTAGGTAAAAAACACGGCCTAGATGCACAGGCTAACCATAAACTGAACCAACTGTATAAACATAATCCTCAAGTAATATCAAAACATCAAGAACTAAAGGAGAGTATATAAAATCTCATAGCGGCACACAGGCCCAAAGCATAAGTCTAAAAACATAACGACTAATCTAAGCCTCCTCATACGGGTATAACTCTATCGCGCTCACGCTTAGACTTTGTTGCATACCTGGAAAACATACAAGAAACCATTAGCAAAAGACTGCTAAGTAACCACCATTCACACCCGCAAGGAAGTATAGATATACATAAGCTTGTAAATAGGTTTACACACCCATATAGAATATACACACCAACAAACTGCTCTTTAATTAAAAACGGATACTCAACAATGATAAACTGAATGAATCGCAAACCAAGACTCCTCCAAATGAAACCAATATTCAATAACGAGTGTATAAGACAACAAGTCCATAAACAAGATATCAATTGAATCGTAATCTATACTATATATAAAAATAATATCCTCCTCTAAAATTTTCCCGCCCAAACGTAGGGGCATTTTAGTAATATGATAATTAATTAATTAATTAATAATAATAATAATAATAATAATAATAACAATAATAATAATAATAATAATAATAATAATAATAATAATAATAATAATAATAATAATAATAATAATAATATAACTTCCATGCATATTTCTTCCTTAATTGCACCTAATTGACAGAAAATGAAAAAGGAAACCT
>NXFB01000045.1:14941-27436 GCA_002525835.2 Ipomoea batatas
AAAAAAGTTTGGTGAGATCTGAGCCTTTGATTAGTTCAAATCAACAGTTCTAAAAAAAAGAAATTTTTGTTTTCAAACCTTGTAGCATATGCGTATGCACTTGTAATATAAAATTTATGTACTTTGTAGTATAAATTTGTGCACTTGATAGTATATACTTCTGCACTTTCAAATATTAGTGTAAAAAAAGGATGTGATACTTTTGTAAATATTTCAAATTAATATTACTCTTTGCACCCATAACATAAAGTTATGCATGTGTAGTGTAAAACTTTTGCACTTTGAAGTATAAATCTATGCTCGTTAGAAAAATTACCAAAATTCCACCTCATTTATTTTTTTAAATTCATCATTCGGGAACATTGATCTAGATTAGTTCAAGGGTTAAGATCTAACCCCTATTTTATTTGGGCGCCTCTTTTTATTTTATATAGTGTGTGTATATGTACGACAATTTATTACATTTAAGCTATGGCAAGTAATTATAATTAATATATTACTTTTAAAAAATATTATTAATATTGAAGTGGATATCCACAATAGGTTTCTACTCCAGGTGGCAAATAATATCATGGGTCAAGGTCTTCCTTGCATTGTAGATTCTAATCCAAAAATAATCTATAGATTTTGTATATGTGGTTGACACATTCTATACATACAGTTGACCGTTTCTGTACCTGTAGCTATCATATATATTATGTGTCCGTAATTATCAAATTATTTATTTATTACATGTATAAAAACTGTTAATTATGGGTACAGAATGTGTTAACTGAAGGTACATAATTTTTTATTAGGGTTCAGAATACAATATGAAACATGCTCCATGTTATAACAATTGCTCCAAGGTAAGTGGGATAAAAAATATATCACTCTTTATGATTGATAGGGTGATTGTTGAAGATACTCAAATCCAAACTTGCTCCATTACCATTCTTAGACGGCTTGTTACAAATGATAACGGAGTAATAAAGAGTGTTTAATTTTGTTTATTATTTTAAGGATTTCCTAAAATTCTACGTCCAATAATTAAAGCAAGCAACACCTTCTGAAGTACTTGATCTGATTGAAAGTATCCAAAATATAATACTTAAAAATTTTGTAATCATGAAAAGATGAAGATGATAAGCATATATTAGTTATTTTATTTATTTATTTATTTTTTAATTTTGTTGAAACATAATATTCCAACTATTTATTTTGGCATGAAAAACGTGGATTTAATTTCTTAACTTCTAGCATATGCAATAATTTCATCCTTCTTTTATATATAATCTCCACATGACACCAGAATTCACCCATTCCAAACTCTCTCTTCCTCACTATCACTCTTAGTTCTCACCCATGGCTTCCTCTACAATTCTCTCTGCATTTCTTTTCCTCTTTTTGGTTCTGCAAACCCTAGAAGAAGGGGCAAGTGGGTCTTTCTTAGATGATGGAAAGACAAGAATGCTTATTGAGAAGGCCAACGAGCAAGGCCTTATCTTGGGTTGGTAATTCCGAACATGTTCGAAATGAATCCTCTTATTGGACACCCGAGTTATAAACCTAGTACTCTAGTTATCGACTATGCTGGTAATTAAATATACGTTTCTGATCATCTCGAAACCTTAACATATATAAATTTTCAAGTAATATATGTTGTCATATAAATTTACTTATTTACCTTTGCCTTGTATGCTATCATACTTCAAGGGAGGAGATTTCGGTTTGGAACCATCGAGGGCAAACCTGTCATTTTAGTTATGACTGGCCTTGCCATGGTATGTAACTTTTGTTGTTGTTATTGGTGTCTTCGTCGTGTGTATTCTGCTAGATGTAATTAAGGTTTACTAGCTATTTGATCTCCTTTGCTATTTATTATCTAATTTTTTGAAAGTTCTAATTTTTATTTTGTATATGTTATTATATATTATAATAGCTAAATGCAGGCATAACAACACAACTGTACTGTTGTTGAGTGCATTTGATGTGTATGGAGTTGTGCATTATGGAATTGCTGGAAATGCAAATCCTTCTCTCCATATTGGAGATGTCGCCATCCCTCAGTACTGGTCACACCTTGCTCTTTGGAATTGGCAGGTAAACAAACACAAATACAAAAACAAGAATAATAACAAAAAAAAAAAAATTGTTATAATAATGATTCCGATCCATCGTATCATATAATAATATTCTAAAATTGATCATTTCCATTTTAACGGGTGAAATTAGACTTATATATGGTAGAGAAAATTTAAATATATGGTATTTGATGCACATTTCATACCCACCACTAAATATGCTTTACTTAAAACCAGATTTGACAATTAAGAAAGAAAAATAACAACAAAATTGCTCATAATAATAAGTTGGCTCTTGACTATTGAATTGACGAACTCATTGGGTTGGGCTAGGATGGCTGACATAAGAGTGCTTCCAATGGAGGTTTTTGAGCGAGTTTTGGGTTGACTCAAAAACCTCCTTTGAAAGTTTGGCAAGCGTTCATTTGGCGAAAACCATAAATCTTGGTTCGGCTCCTATATTAAATTTTTGTGAAATTAAAAAAAAAAAAGAAAGAAGTAAAAAGAAAATTTGTGTGAGGAGGTATGTCTTGCGTCCAGTGGGTGTATGCCACCCACTAACCGTCTCAGAGTGGCCGCTAACTAGTGACCACTCCTTTGTTCTTTCCCATTGCTAAGAGAAATGCTTTATTTTTATTTTTTTTTAATTTTTTAATTATTAATTAAATTAATAATTTGAATTAAATTTATAATAATTTTATTTTAAATATATTTGTTGGGTTTAATTAAATTATAGATTATAAAATCATAATTACAAATATTAGTAAATAAAAAATAATAATTAAAAGAAAACTTGTGTGAGACCGTCTCACCATGAGACGGGTCGGGTCTGGTCGTATCAAGATGCAAATGTAACACTTATATGCACAAATGTCATACTTATATGCTCAAATGCAATACTAATCAGGAATAAAAAATTTGTTACTTATAAGGGTAAATGTAATACTTTTAAGGGAAAATACAATACTTTTACATTTCGATTTAAAAGTATTACATTTTTCCTCAAAAATATAATATTTGCCCTTATAAGTAAGGGGCACTTGTCAACATTATTTATTATGAAATATGTATTACTTTTTCTCTTATAAGTAACAAAAATTGTATTCTTGATTAGTGTTATATTTGAGCATATAAGTATGACATTTGCACATATAAGTATGACATTTGCATGGTGTTTTGACCCGATCCGACCCGTCTCACAAATAAGGATCCGTGAGACGGTCTCACACAAGTGTGATAGTTGATATTTGATATGGACTGTGTGGACTTACAAAATAGTGGGAAAAAACTTGAACCATTTTGATTTTAGGATTTTAGAAATAATGAATGGTGTTGGCTCTTGACTATTGAATGGACGGCCCTATTTTTTTTTTTTAAAAATAAATAAATAAAATTGGATTGCATTTCTGGTGCAATCATTATTGTGTGGACCACCACACACAACTCCAAAAACATATAAATTATATTATTCTAACTCATAAAATACATCATTTTAACGTATAAAGTACATTATTCTAACTTATAAAATACATTATCTTATCCCAGAAATTATTATTCTAACAAATAAAGTGCATTATACATTATTCTAACTTATAAGAAATTCTTATTTTTTAATATCAAAATGACATGATTTTGGATAGTGGTCCACACAATAATTTACTTTTGTGGTGAGATTAGACTAATTTAGTAGTACTCAAAAGACTAATTTAGTTGAAAATGGTGTTTATTTAGTAGGGAATGAATTGAAGAAAAATAGTTATGAATTAATTAATGTTTGGGCGCAGAGGTATGGAGATGGTCCAGAAAATGAACTGCCTTTAGAAGCGAACGGAGACTACACGAGAGAACTTGGATTCATAAAATTTGCCAAATACGCCACAAACGTAGATCAATGCAACTATCAAGACAACCTTCTCAACAACGTTTGGTATCAACCTGAGGAAATCTTCCCTGTCGACGCCACTCCTGAGGAAAGGCAGCACATCTTTTGGGTTCCTGTTGACTCTAATTACTTCCAAATTGCCCAATCACTCGAGGTACGTAATTTTGACATTCAAAAGAAGATAAGGATTAATTGGGATCAATTTCAACTAAGATGGTGTGACGGTTATCTTGGTAAGACTCCTAATGTAAGTTGTCTATTGATCTCTTTAATTTGACTCGAACAATTAGGTAACGGCAATTTATATCATGGACCATGGTCCACATAGTATATATTATGGACCATGTATTGAAATAACGAGCTGAGGTACAGAATTTTATAACACAAAACACAAAAATCATAATACAAGACACATAGCATATATAGCATTATGGAACACAAAAATCATAATACAAGACACATAGCATATATAGCATTATGGAAACAGCTGGATTGAAAAGACGAGGTACAGAATTCATACTCGTAAGATACAAAATTTCGTAACACAAGACACAAAAAATCATAACACAAGACATATACACGTGTTTTATATTTACTTATTTTTCAAATCTAATTTAGGTGCATAATTTGTTATCATAAACACAAAATTTCACAACACAAACATAAAAATTCATAACACAAGACACAATTGCTAATTTGTTTCAAGTACAGAATTTATACTTATAAGTATAGAATTTTATAATGCAAGACACAAAAAGTCATAACATAAAAAACAAACACATAAACCAGGGTCCACAGTGCAGTGTGAACCGTGGTCCATGGTATAACGTTTGGCTAGGTAACCTAAGCTAATTGACTTCATCTTGTCCTTAGTTACATGATTGAATTAACTTAATTTACACCTCAAATAGTGACTATTCCTTTTCATCGTTACCCAAAAAATAACGCTTGTCATAAGTTGATATTTTGTAGGGTTTGGAATTGGAAGGCTGCGTAAATGCAACAAAATGTTTAGCCCACACTCCAAAGGTGACGAGAGTTGAGAAAGGCACGAGCGCAAGCATATACCTCGACAATGCCGCCTACAGGGACTTCATATACGACAAGTTTAACGTTAGCCCCGTCGAAATGGAGAGCGCCGCCGTGGCCCTCGTCTGCCACCAGCAAAAGGTGCCTTACATTGTTATCAGGGCACTCTCAGACTTGGCCGGCGGCGGCACCGCCGAGTCCAACGAGGCCGACACCTTCATTGACCTCGCCGCCAACAACTCCGTCAATGTTGCGGTGGAGTTCATCAAGAAGGTGCCGTTGCCGAGTAGGTCTGCCCGCCTGATTTCTAGCTCTTAAAAGGGTGGAGTCCATAGAGAGTTGATAATATATTAATGAATAAACAAATGTTGTACTACTTAGAGTCTTTCGAATAAATAAATGTTGTAATGGTGTAGTCAACTCTCTTGGTATGATTTTCTTAATTAAGAAAACTCAAGTTTGTCTTGGTTTGATGACATCATTGTCGATGCTTTTCATAGGCTATTTAATTCCCACTCATTTAATGTTTTCCTAGCTTGAATTAGAGCAAATAATTGTCTAATTATCTGTGCGATGACATCGAATATTATATAGCGCAATTTATTTTTTATTATATATTTAGATATTAAAAATAAAGATGAAATTATAACAAATTCTAATATTGAACTTATACATTTATTTGATTATAAGATTAGTGCAAAAGTGTTACACAATTAATTGAATAATATATGACTTGTTTGTTTACAATTATCATAAAATATCGATATGTAATATGACTTATGTAATTATATTATTACTAAAATAAATATGAGAAAAATAGAACATAATTTAATTATATTATATTATGTTGTTGGTCCCGAGGGGATGGGGTACAAGTCTAGAGGGGGGGGGGAGTGAATAGACTTGTATAAGATTTTGCAAATCTTTTCGACCTCTCGTGTGTATTAGACTTAGGATGTTTAAGTTCAATACCTCACAAGATGAAGATAAAGTTTTATGCGCAGCGGAAAGGTTATCCCCTTTTTAAATTAGCACGAGTTTGGGTTAGTTCGAGAGGTGTGATTATATGCAGTGCAGTTCGAGAGATAGTTAGCGAGAGATAAAGCGGAAAGTAAATGCAAGAGAGATTTTTAAGTGGTTCGGCCAACCCGCCTACGTCCACTCTTCTTCTAGAAACTCCCTGGAAGGATTGCACTAAAAACTTCCCTTTTTAGTACAATATCGAGCGCTTGAGCTTTGATCACGAAGCCCGCCTCAAGCCTCAGGTTTTTCGCCCCGCTTCTTGTTACTCCACCTCTCGAGCACTTGAGCTTTGATCACCAAGCCCGCCTCAAGCCTCAGGTTTTTCGCAAGACAGCTGCCAGGTTACTCCGCCTCTTCTTGCCTTATCCAAAGCAAGGACCTTTAGTTGTCACGGTTATGTAACACTCTCCAATCAGATCAAAAGCTATCGTTGGATGATAAGCTTTGTTGAACAGCTTTGATCTCCTTCTGGATGAATATAGTTGAAGCTATGTAACTCTCTCAAACACTAAGTTGTGTTTTCTCGCACTTGTGAATATCCAAGAGATATTCCAGATTAAGCACTTGCACTTTGAACGTTTGAGTTAGATACCTCTTTAGAATTCTCGAACTCTTTTCTTCCTGTGTCTTCACGTCCTTTTATATGAGAGTTGAGAAATAGTTCCGTTGGAGGGAAAACTATTCCGTTTGAAAACTTGTTCCCATGCCGATTATGGGACTTGCATATTTTTTTTTTGGCATGTTTCATGGAGTGGTGGTCTTGTTGCTTGTCCCTCTTGTCTTGTAGTGAATATTCTATATTCCACTAACTTGAGTCCATACTCCACTTACTCTTTTTGACAAAAGCTTCTCTTTTTATATTCCCACTATTCCTTGTTTTAGGGAATAAGACCACGCCTTATCTCGGTGCACCTTTAGACCGTTTGTGGTGGAAGTCTGACGTGTCATCGACTTCCAACCCTTTTGAATTCTTTCGTCCAGCACCATCTTAATACTTTATCTCCATGATATTCTTCTTCTCCAAACTTAGATTATTCCATTCAATCTAAGTTCTTATCGTATTTCATTTGATCAGAGACGATTTGACCTATCGAGACTGTCGTTGATGTCTCGAGAGCTTCCATCTCTCGAACGCTTCTTATGTCTCGAGTCGTATTGATGTCTCGAGAGCTTCTATCTCTTGAACGCTTCTGATGTCTCGAACCGTATTGATGTCTAGAGAGCTTCTATCTCTCGAACTCTTCTGATGTCTCGAGACTTAGTTGATGTCTCGCAGACCCTTATTCCTCCAGCTTTGTTTCGTGCTTTCTTCTGATAGAAACAGAAAACTTACAACACAAAAATTCTAAAATGTTCATCCAAGTTTACTTTGAGCTTAAATATTTTTCGAGTTGAGCTCATTTACCCGGTTGTATTTTTGCTCTTAGTTTACTTGTCGAACTTACAACTTTTAGCCTAACTAACGAGACTTAGGGGTTTTGCACTTATACATTTGGTATCATAAAAACCTATTACAATATGTTCCTAACAATTTCCCCATTTTTGATGATGCCAACACTATACTTACTTATATGGCTGATTTCAAGAAAATAAACTTTGATTTTATTTTCAGCGCATAAGGTAAGTTTGACAAGGAAGCTTAATCTGCTAAGACATAAAGAAAACTCACACAACACCCCAGCAAAAGATGTATATATTAATAATAAGGAAATGTTTTCCAATAAAGAACTTAGCAGAACAGATAAAGGAGAGCAAAGAACAACACACAGATGTTTTAAGATGCATGTAGACATCGAGAGCTTACTGCTTGTCTGCTTTCCTCTTCTCATTGATAGCTGCTCGTGTCTTGATGGGGTCTTTAGAGTTTACCTGATATAGGTAGTCATCTGATATATCAAGATGCAGATAATTGATGAAGGCTTCACCTACGAACTCACCTTCAATTACCCCATCTCTCCACCACTCGATGCATTCTTGAGGAGTGAGACCGCTGTGAAGAGATAAGTCTGTTTTGGCTAGGAGACTGATAATGATTTCCTTTAGATATTCAGTTGTGTCTGCTTTGATGCCCATTCTGAAATCCCTTATCAGTTTCTCATCTTTCTTCTCTTTAGTGGTTTGTTGTTCTTGCCTTTTTCTTCTCCTTTCTCTGTCTTCTTCTCTCCTTTTCTCCATTTCCAGTGTGCGCTGAACCCTTAGATCTTCCTTCCTTTTGGCTTCCTCCAATGCCTTGCTTATTGTCCTTGGAACTTTTGGAAGAGGAGGCCCAGTGGTTAAGGGTTCACTCGCTGCCATTTTCTTGCTTGTGGATGTCCCTCTTGACCCTAGATTTTCTTCCCCCTTGTTGGCATCATACTGGCGGGAAAGAAGGGTGGACATACCTTCGTAAAGAAACTGAAGCTGGGCAGGCACTTGGTTCGACAGGTCATCGAGTACAGCTTTCATCACATCCTGCCGAAGTTCACTGGAGTTCTGGAAGGCTCGAAGCTCAGCTCGTAGTTCTGCCACTTCAGCTCTTGCACCTTGAGCTTCTGCTCGAGCTACCGCAGCCTCATCTGCAGCTCGCTGTGCTGCATCTTCGGCCCATACGACCTGTTCGAGAAGTTCTGCATGCCTGCCTTAGGATTCACTTGTGCCAGCGGCAGGCATTGCAGCATTGCGGACAGTTTTGAGTATCCTCTCGAACTGAGCCATCTTCTGAGCTTGATCGGCCATGAATTGACGCACTTCGCGAATGAAAGCTTCTTCGGCCTGGCGATCATAGTCAGAAGTAGGAGAAGAAGGTTGAGAAGTACCTTTAGTGGGAGGGGACTTGGGTGCTTCCAGATTTCCACCCATGGTTTGCATTTGGGAGTCCACCTCTCGAGTATGTATCTGAGGGGCAGCAGGAGCAATCAGATCAGAGCTTGAAGGTAGCTCCATATCACGTGCTTCCCGGTTTCCACCTGAGGGATGGATCACTTCTCGCTCATCACCTCTCGAACCTGGAACCTCAGCTTCAGCTGCTGGTAGGATCGGGTCAGCTAAGGAAGAAACTTCAATGTTGAATGCTTCCCGGTTTCCATTCGATTGAAGATCCTCCTCAACATCACCTCTCGAACCAGAACTGGGATCGTGGTCATCTGCTGGAGTAAGTGGATCAGAGGAGGGAATTTGGTCATCGACAGGTGCTTCCCGGTTTCCACCTGATGATACACTATCCCTTTCTTCACCTCTCGAACCAGCAGGACTTGTGACTATCTGCTCATTTTGCTCATCTGGTTGCACCTCAGCCTGCTCGGGAGAATCGGGAATGTCAATGATTTCAGGAGCAGCTGGTGCACTCCATCTTTGTCGATCAACCATCCTGGCTGCAAAGGTTGATGCAGTGTTATCTGGGAGCAGGAATGGTGATGGCTGCTCCATGTAAATGGAGAACCCGGGGAGTGTGAGCAATGGAATTTCACCCTCTCGAACTGTCTGTGCTTCATCGGTGTCGACTAAGGGTGTGGACTGAGGAGCTGGTAGAAGTAGGACAGTGTTAGGTTCTACTTCAAGTGCTTCAGAGGTCTCGGATTCACCTCTCGAAGCTGCTACCTGTACGTCCAGAGCAAGGTCACGAACTTGGGATATTGGAGTTGCTGCTGTTACTGTTGGATAGTCGGGGTCATTCCTTGCAACTCCTGAGGTCTCCCCTGGACCTCTCATATCTACCACTTGATGTCCCAAGGATAAAGTAGTGGCTAGCCTGATGTCCTCTTGAAATTTGGCATCTAATTCAGGATCCACTTCAGGCTCTTCTTCAGTTTCATCAGCAGCTATGCCCTTCCCTTTGTCATTTCTTCCAAGATTTGTCTTGGTTGCATTCATTTCATGGGCAAGGTCGTGTAATTCATTGGCTGGGATTTCAGAAAGATTCAACCAATTCAGAGCAAAAGTTTCTTCTGTCTCCATTTCTGCTGCCTGTGCTATCAGTTGGTAAAATGGACCTGTTCTCCAGTTAATCCATCTGAGTACCCTGGAGAAATTATCGATCATAGGTGCAGCTGCAACTCCCAACTGAGTAGAGATTTCTTCATCTACATCATTCTGCTCGTCAGACAGAATCTCTGTAGTAGAAATGGCTTCCACAGCCTGTTCAGTGATCTCTCGATCGTGATCCGAGAGATCATTTTCCAATCTGACATCTGCTATTACTTGAGCAACTGATCTATCAATTTGAGCAGATTTAGTGGGCGTTAACTCAACATTATGAGCCTCATACACTGGGTCCCTGACCACAGTGCCTTGATTATCATCAGCAGTGGCATCTGTGCCCAATTCTGGTGCTGCCTGGCTGTCTAAGTCTCGAACCATCTCTCGAGACTCTACAACTTCTATTACTGGGACTGGATTACTGATCCCAGTGTTGTCAATCTCTCGAGTCTCCTCTCAAGGCATATCATCAGTCTCATCAACAGCATCAACACCATCATCCATGTTCAAGTCAACAAAGATTTCACCAGAGATGGACTTGGTAGGGGGCACTCTCTCAACCTCAGCAGCTAGTGTAGCCTGAGGTTCCCCCTGGGCTTGTGCCCTGTTCTTAAACGGTACTGAAATAACAACTGGAGCTATCTCTCGAAGCTCCGAGACTGCCATAGTCTTTGCTTTCTTAGCCTTCTTTGTTTGGACAGCCTTTTTAAGTGCCACGCTCAGAGGTGTGGTATCAGACTCCTCGTCGTCAGATACGACTTTCCTCTTGCCTTTTCCTTTAGGTTTTGAGGGAGAGGGTGCACCTTTTGCACCCTTGGACTTTGGAGCTTGAGATTTCGTCCTACCCATATAGGTATTTCGATGAATCTCCCTCCCTTCCCTCAGCTGAAAACCTTTCAAGCTTAATAAATGCTGAACAATGAAACCAAAACCAACCTTAGGAGAAATCGTTTGGTTTGCATTTGAGACCGAGCCCAGCACTTGCTGCTTCAAGAAGTTGAAGATTATGTGTGCCCAGTCCATTGAAGCTCTATTCCAGATGGCATGAATGAGCTTGAGTACGTCCATCGTGATCTCATCGGTGCCGGAGACCTTGTGGATGATGAATTTCATGATTAGGTCTGCTGCAATCGCGAACCTCTTCTTTAGATGAAACTTTCGGAGAGCAGAGGTTGCGCTTTTCGGTGCCGTCTCCAATCTGATTTTGTTCCAAAGAGCTTGCTTGTACAGCGTATATGATGAGAGGTCAGTGATGGCTCCTTCAGGTGTGGCGAAGTCGAATGCAGCTCGTAAGTCGCCCACGGAGGTCGTGATGTCAATTTCATTGAACCGACTCTCAATCTTGCCCTTCGTAACTTTGGCATTGACGAACCATTCGGTGAAGTCTAGGGAATGAATGGTTCGATAGTCATGTGTCATGTACTTCAATAGTCCGGCCCTCTCGAACTTCTTGAGCACTCTCTCTGCTTGTTTTGGGTTCGCTGAGTGATTGACGAAGCCATCTCGATCAAGAATGCTTCCAGCTTTGACTTGCTTGATGAGAGTGCGAATGTGTTTCAGTTCCTTCTGGTATGCTTTGGAGGATGAGGATGATGATGATGATTCAGACGCCATTGTTGAAAGTTTGATGTTTTGGAGGGAATGTATACGGTGTTTAGGATTTGGGGATTTTGAGTATTCGGTTTGAGCTTGAATCCGGGTGAGGAAGAAGGATTTGGCTTTTATATCACGTGGATTCGGGTTGGATATATGGGTAGGGTTGAGAATTTGACCCGAAAAAGGATCCCGGTTGATTTAAAAGAAGTGAAAGGTCAGAAATACCCTTTTATAACGGTTAGGAGTATAATATATGGTAAGGGTATTTTTTCGGTGAGATATAGGACAGTTTTGGATTCAAGATAGTGGGGTATTAAAGAATGATATCTTTATAAGCATGCTCCCACTAATCAAGATAGATCCCATAAAACTTGGAAACCGTCAGTAACCGAAAATCACATGGCTAATGTTAATTCTAAATCAGCCGTTCCTCATATATCCGATTAGCCCGTCAGTTTTATCTCTCGAGAGTGAATTATCTTCCATATTAGTTCAAGGATCTTCCCCCTGAGTGATTGATCCCTAAACCTCCTTATTCCTCCGTCTTGATCTGGTTTAACTCACGACAAAATGTTCAAGTAGTTAGGGATCTTCCATCTGAGTGATTGATCCCTAACTTTCCTTATTCCTCCGTTATGAGATACTTAAGAAATCAGTTTGTTATCTTTCGAAGTGATCTCTCGAACTTCCCTTCTTCGAGACATGGCTTATTTGGGCAAACTGACTGTGTATCTCTCGGACGATCTTTCGAACACAGATTGCGATAAAGAACAAGTTTGATTCATGCAAAAGACATCACTTAGAACATTTCCTTAAGTTCATTTAGTGAGTAGCAGTTACATTACATATGAATCAAATATTAAAGCAGGAACTAGCCATCTAAAATCCTATTTATTCCAGTTACAGAACTAGAGGTGGCTAATTCTTCTTGTTCTTCTCTCCTTCTCT
>NXFB01000045.1:51587-84042 GCA_002525835.2 Ipomoea batatas
TGAGTGAATGGTGAGATGTCTTGTATGATTAATTCATACTGCAGAGCGAAGTCTATTCGCTGAGAGAATTAGTGAGCATTAAAATGTCGTGTGTCCCGAACAATGATGTGTGTGTTGTAATTCTCACTTTGGATTGAGTGGAAATTCTCAGAAATGAAAGTTTTGCAAACTTGTCCGAAAGGACATGAAAATGATTTGAGCGGCAGTTATGCCATGGTATTTAACTGAGAAAACTTTACATGATTTAACTAGTATACTCTACTATACTTCCTTGGTCGATAATCTGGTTACAGGTAGATTGCAACTTATGGGTAAAACGTACAGTTTTCTAAGAATCATGTTTTTCGAAACCTTTGTTTACTTTTGAGTGACAATGGATTTCCTTACTTAGCCGTCGCGCTAACTACACTTCATTGTGTCCTTTATTAGATGCAGTCTAGCGTGGGCCCCTGTGGCCGATGAGCTCTGAATAGGATGGGAGTCGAGGTTGAAGACTACTCTATCCTAGAATAGACACCTTGGAAGGATTAGTTTCTACACGTACATTTGTATGTTGACACGGTTATTTGAGGTTGTAAGTTTAGCCTTAGCGTTTGGGTATAGGAGAGATACCTAAACGTGGCGGTAACACCCAGTTTTCTGTTGGTTAGATGCTTCCGCAATGTATTGTATTATTAGGGATTTTGTAATAAATCCAAGAGGTGAAAATTGGGGTGTTACACAAATACATAACTATGAAGAATTTTATGTAAGTGAAACAGAAATAGAAGATGATAATGAAGAATTTGTGGGATATTTAGAAACAGAATCAGAAGATAGTGACAGTTCAGACTAATATATGGAAGAAAGATTTTTAGTATTACAACTAATCAACAATGTGGAAAGGAATTTTGTAGAAAGAATGATGACCTTAAAAAGACTAAAAAATTTACTAAAAGAAAAATTAGGAGAAGATTTAAAAAATATGATAATGGAAATTTATTATAAAGATTTGGAAAAAACATTTTTAGAATGGTAGCAATATATATAGAAGCTAAGATGGAATATAGCAATAATAGAATGATAGCAAGAAAAATGTTTATAGATAGTGGAGCGGATATATGTTTAGCTAAAAAAGATGTGTTTGTAATGCATAAATGGAAAAAATCAAAAGACCATAGAATAAGAGTAGCTGGATTTAATAAAAATATGAAAGAATTAGATATTGTAGCAGAAAATACTAGAATAATACTAGGAAAATTAATGTTTAAAATACCAATCATATATCAGGAAGACAATCTTAAACAACAGGTATTATTGGGAAACAATTTTCTAGACTATTTTAAAACTCAAATAATTAGAAGAGATGATATAAGTTTATTAACACCATGTGGAAAATGGATTGTGTTAAAAAGGATATTACCTACATGCTCAGTAGAAATACAATTTCTAAAATTAAATAGAAATCATAATTTAGAACTATTAAAGAAAAAATACTTAGAAAAATTAAAAATAAACTTTGGAGAAAATCCAATAGCACTATGGGATAGAGATAAAGTGTATGCTGAAATTAAATTAATAAATGCAAATGATATAGTAAGATGTACACCAATTAGGTATAGTCCAGAAGATCAAAAAGAATTTACAATACAATTAAAAGAACTATTAGATTTAGGAATAATATCTGAAAGTACAAGTCCTCATAGTAGTCCAGCATTTTTAGTAAGAAAACATAATGAACTTAAAAGAGGAAAAGCTAGAATGGTAATAGATTATAGAGAACTAAATAAGAAAATAGTATTTGATGGGTATTTTCTACCATATAAAAGAAATCTAATAAATAGACTAGCAGGAAAGAAATGGTTTAGTAAATTTGATTGTAAAAGTGGATTTTGGCAGATAAAACTAACAAAAGAATCACAACCCTTAACAGCATTTAGTACACCTCAAGGACAATTTGAATATAAGGTATTACCCTTAGGATTAAAAAATTCACCACAACAATATCAGCGAAGAATGGATAAAGTCTTTAGAAACTGAAATGAATTTTGTATAGTCTATGTAGATGATATATTAATATTTAGTGATGACTTAGAACAACATATTCGTCACTTATATATATTTATAGAAACAGTTAGAAAACATGGTATACTACTGTCTGAGAAAAAATCTGAAATATTTAAGAAGGAAGTTGAATATTTAGGATATATAATAAATGAACAAGGATTACAATTACAAGAACACATTGTTACAAAAATAGTAAATTTTAAGGAAAAATTAGAAACTAAGAAGGAAGTATAACAATTCTTAGGAATAGTGAATTATGCTTCAGATTATATAAAAGATTTACCAATACTACGAAAATCTTTACAAAATTTAATTAAAAAACAAAATAAATTTGAATGGACAAAAGATCATACTTTAGCAATTCAAAATATAAAAGCCAAAGTAAAAAACTTACCAAAATTAAGACTACCTAAACCAGATGATCAATTAGAATTATTCACAGATGCTAGTGATGTAGGATGGGGAGTAGTCCTTATAGCACATGATAAACATGATATAGATAAAGAAAAACCTTTAATATGTGGATATGCATCAGGAACATGGAAACCAAATGAAGAAAAATATCATATAAATGAAAAAGAAATGTTAGCAGTAAAATATGGAATTAAGAAATTTCATTATCACTTGTTACCTGTACATTTTGTTGTTAGAACAGATAATACCCAAGTAGCATATTTTATAAAAAATAAAATAGAACCTTTACCAGAATTCAATAGGAGAAGAAAATGGCAAACATTTTTTCAATATTATAGTTTTGATATTAAAACTATCTCTGGTACTAAGAATGTATTAGATGATTTTTTGAGCAGATATTACAAGAGATATGACCCCAACTGATAAGATGGAAGAATACTTGGTGAAAAGTCTTAAGGAGTTAAAAGAAGGTAATAAACAATTAAGAGAAAAATTAGAAGAACAAGATAAAGCAATAGAACAAATGGAAGAAGCTCTAAAAGACTATAAACTAATAAAGAAATTAAAAATCTCTGATGAACCTACTACACCTGTAAGACAGTTTACAAGATTAGGAACACTTCCAAATAATGATACAAAACTAACAATGGCTGACAAATTAAAATAAGATAAAAACCTACAAGAAGTATATGATATTATTAATACCTTTTACAGTTATCAATGTAATCAAACCATATATAGACCCATAAGAGATCCTAAATATCCAAGATATATATGTATGGAGCATGCTAAGCCTGAGATAGTACTAAAACTATGTACCTATGGATGTCTGGATAAAGTATTTGTAGATGAAACACTATATTCTATTAGTAAATTACCATCTATAATAGTTAAAAGCGTGAAAGCTATGATGGGTAATATAGGAAGTGGCTTATATGGAATACAAATTTTCGATGCTAGTACTGATCTAATAGGAAACCAATAATAATATGTCAATTATTTAAGACTGGAGAAAAAACTACCATAGAAGGAAATAATATGAGTATAAATGCTAAAATTCCCTGTAAAATTGAATATTTTCATAATTGGCTATGTGAAAAAAGAGCTCTAGGAGTATTAACAATAAAGAGTAAAATAGAAAGTATGATAAATGAAAGAAAAACTTATGTATTAGGACAAGAGAAAGGTGGAGAAGTAGAAGAGATTATAACCTTATATTATAGTAAATATGTTACTAATGACAATGACAATCCAATTTTAGAAGAATTCAATGAAAGATTAACAAATTTGGAGCACACTCATGCACCTAAAACTATAGAGGAATATAACTTTAAAAATAAAAGGAGTATGACCAAGATAGAAATAAAAGAAGAAAATTCTAGCCCTTTTATGAATATGTAAAATTACCACAAAAAGACAAAATTGCTACAGTAACTATATTACGAGAGCAGTACCACTATTCATCATAACCAATGGCCAAATTATCACTCAATATTACGGCCAGAGAAATATTACAAAAATTACTACAAAACTATATTACGAGAGCTATAACCAGCAGAGATATTACAAAAGCAGCAGCAGACCAACTATGACAGGAATCAAATCAGATGGACAAAGCAAAGAATATGACTGGAAGATGCAAGCGGAACGTACACTTGGCAACCTACAAGAAGAAGGAATCTTACTTTACAACTCAGAAGTTATCAAGAAGGACGAATGGAATATAAAACAGTAAAGCGTGGCAGACAATGTACTGTATTAGACTATCTATGTAAAAAACAAATAAAGTGTGACAGGCTTTGTAAAAAGTAATGTAGCATACTATTGTTCTTACTATTCTGTAAATATTTAAATACCTGTTTTATCCCTGAGGTTATCTATATAAGGAGCCTCAATGTATTTGTAAGATATAATCAAGATATCTATCTACGCAATTTCCTTTTGTATCTCTCATGGCTCTCAGCTAAACTTTCCTTTCTCTCTATAACCTGATCCAAGCCTAGAAAAACATATCAAGAAGAAAATTATAGAATATCGAGCAATTATTAAGGATAGATAAGTATCAGATCCCGTATCTTTAAAACTAGGAAGAGTCTGTCGAGTCCCACAGAGCCTAGCCGATTTCCTGTTGAAATCAGTGGAACTTAAGGGAGTAGTTGGCAGGGCAAGAGGATTCCGGTGACCTAGTAACGGAGGTATAATTTCTGATCCTTTATCTATTTAAATAATTGTCCAATTATCTTCTGTGATTTATATTCTGAATGGTATGTTTACATAGGATTTTGGTAAAGGTTATAGAGAGAACATTAAGAATTTGATGGATAATTTAACAGGTGTACTTGCATATATAAACATGTTAAGAGAAATTATAATAGTAATCAATGATATTATATTACGCATAAATGAATTAGTAAGTATAATCATAAATTACTACCTTCTACCTCTGCGAGGTCTATAAAGATCCTTTTAAATTTTATAATGTCGTGGATAAAATTTTTAGACATAAACAAATGGTGTCTTAGATACCATGAACAACAACTTAATGATATAACTGAAAGACTCAATACAACTGATATGAACTCTGACTTATTTAAAATTTTGATTAGAGATTACAAATATCACTTAGAAATGACTTGGGTTATAAAAGATACTATTAATAAGTATATATTTTAAAATATAAAAAATTATTTGGTATGCCTGACTCGAATTTGGTATGAAACTGTTATTCAGTATCAGTTCATATACACTACAGTTACATTTCAACACAACTATACTTACATTTCGATATAACTACAGTTTCATTCGATAATATAAAAACAAATGTAAGGCAGTATCTTTTGAGATGAACTGCAGTATTAGTGACCGCGGTCCACGGTATAATGACTAGATGCCCTAGCTGTGGTTGCTGACGTTATATATAAAGGTTTTTTTTTTTTATGTATTATTGACTCAGTTACAATTGTTGGAGTTGCTGGTAAGTTGTTTGATGCAGAATACCAGAGGCCCAGTTGTATGAGTATGCATCGACAAATTATGCTATGGGCCCAGGTCCACCTTGCAAGGTGGACCTAGATCCATAATCACAATTTAAAAACTCTATGTTCACAATTTTAGAACTCTATGTTCACAATTTTAAATCTTAATATACAAAATTACATTACTCAATATTCACAAATTTTGAACTCTATTCACAATTTTGTTATATAGATTCAAAAATTGTGTTATACTATTGAATATAGAGTTATGAAATTGTGAACATAGATTTCTCAAATTATGAACATAGAGTTCTGAAATTGTGAATATAGAATTATGAAATTGTTCTCACAAAAAAAAAAGAATTATGAAATTGTGAATATAGAGTTCAAAAACTGTGAGCATAAAGTTCTAAAATTGTGAACATGAACCTAAGTCCATCTTGCAAGGTGGACCCGGAGTCCATAGCATAACAACTGGTATGCATCCTGCTAGACCTTTGCTACACATTAAAATTAAAGATAAGTACTTGATCTTTAATTCTTTTATGATGTTCAATGCTTTAGTTCTGCCCTTGAGAGTAACATATGCATAATACTAACCCATTATCCCAAGTGGGATTAATATAAGTGCTATGGTATTTATTATCAAATGAATTTTCATTTGTATTTTTCCTGTTGCCATTAGAAGCAGGCGGATATGTGAAAATATTGGCGATGAAATATTTCAGACGGAAAATTGAAGTAGCAACGCAGCTGATTAAAAATGAAGATATTGCGGTCCAGGCGGAAAACTGAAGTAGCAGCATATTAAAAATGAAGATATTGCGGTCTTATCATACCTATATGGTGTCATGATAGTGCAAAACCACTCTGTCAAATCCTGACCGCTGGTTTCGTGGGCTAACATTTACTAATACAAATCTCACCAGGTTTTTCTCATCTCATCATAATGCAATTTATTGCTATATACTGCATGTGAACCTGAATATTTTATTGAATAATTGCTTGAATGCTAGCTAATTGTGACTCAAGAATCATGCTTGCAAGGCTAGTTATATCATAATTGTATGCTATCATGTATCGTACTCGATACTCATAAATCATATCAATTGTCAAATACTTTCTATTATCTTTGAGCAAAATACTTTCTATTATCAAGAGTGAGCAAATAAAAATTCTCTAAAAGAGATTTTTTTTTTAAGGCAAACAACCAACTAGATTAATTTAGTAAAGCAGAAATAGAGTCAGGTGGGATAGAATCCCAGTACATAGTACTAATCTGCGTAATGGCCGAAGCTGCAAGAGTATGTGCTAAAGCATTAGATAATCTAGGAACCAAAATAACATCACATTTTGCAAATAGCGCCATAGCAGCCCTACAGGCCTCCAAAGCAATTCCGGCGTATGAGAAAACAGTTGTTGGTGACAGAACGTGTTTCCTGAGTTGCGAGCAGTCTGTGTGCAAGGTGATAGCTGACACATTCATGCCCCTTAGCCATGAGACGGCTTCCCTGCATCCTAGTATCTCGGCCATGAACGGAGAGAAACAGCTTGGTAATGGCCCATCGCACGCTGCTACAAAGTCTCCTGCAGATGACAGCATCACCGCACCGAAGGAGGCTTTTTTGGTAGCTGGGATGTAGCTGGCGTCGATGTAGCATCTCTGCACCGGCGCCAACACCTCGGTCGGCAGCACTGGACTGGGTGTGTGTGAGGAGGACACCGAGCTCACTACGTGGACACCATGCACCTCCCTCCACGCATGAAGGGCCCTTGTTGCTGCTGCCGTAACTGATCTGGGCCGTGGTAAGTATCCGTCCCAAACAGCCTTGTTTCTCGCCTGCCAGGTGTGATACATGACTGCCACAAACAAAGCAATATTATCTTCATGTTGGTCACGCAAGGCTCTTGTAAACCATGTGCAAAAAGAATCCCCAATAACAGGAGGGAGTGTTAATGTGGACTCATGCCAAACAAGTTTAGAAAAATCACACAAGACAAATGCATGCATGACATCCTCATGTGCAAGGCCACACATTGAGCATGTAGGGTCAATCTCCACCCTTTTAATAACCAAATTTGAAGCAACAGGGAGGGTGTCACTTATAACTCTCCAGAGAAACATCTTCCATTTAGGTGGTACTCTAATTTTCCACAATGTAGCCCATTTGTTAAAAGTCCCAGGCGTGTCTCCAAATTCACCGGTTATAGTCCTATAACCATTTTTCACAGAATATGTGCCTGTTGGATCACCAAACCAATACCATGAGTCTTCGTAGCCAGGTGACAGGGGGACTCGTAGGATGCGTGACACATCCTCCTGGGTAAAAATATCGTTCAAAATTGCAACATCCCATTCCCCACTAATCGTATCAACCAGGCCAGACACAAGTGAACCATTAAGCTGCTCCGGCATTACTGAGTGGATCATTGGGCTAGGATCGTCTGGCAACCATGGATGTCCCCAAATCAACGTGGACTTTCCATCCCCAATCCTTCGCCTGACTCCATTGCATATCAAACCATGGGCTGCCATAATGCTACGCCAACAAAAGCTTGGGCAATTTCCAACAGTAGCATCAATAAAAGAGGTTCTAGGGAAATACCGTGCTTTGTAGATCCTGGCCACCAAAGATTGTGGAGTAGTGAGAAGACGCCATGCTTGCTTTCCTAGCATGGCCAAATTGAATGCCTGGAGATCCTTAAAGCCTAGCCCACCAAATCTCTTTGGCACACATAGTTTATCTCATGCTTTCCAATGGATTCGTTTATCATTCCCAGAACCCCACCAGAAACGGTTCATAGTTCTTTCAATGGACAGACAAACCGACTCAGGGAGCAGAAAGACACTCATTGAGAAAGTAGGCATTGCCTGAGCTATACTCTTTAACAAAACCTCCTTCCCTGCTTGCGAGAGGAGCTTTTTGTTCCATGATCCAATCCTTTGCTTTATCTTGTCCTCTATATATGATAAGGCTGCCTTTTTGTTTCTGCCAACAAAGGCAGGAAGTCCCAGGTACTTTCCAAAGTTAGGAGCCTGCACGACCCCAAGCACTGCCACCACCTCTTCCATGTGCCCTACCATAGTATTTCTACTGAAACAAACATTGGATTTATGGTATTTAACTGCCTGACCAGACATACTCTCATATAAACTCAGGCAATGTTTGATTGCACCTGCTTCCTGGGCATTGGCTCTGAAGAAGAAGAGACTGTCATCTGCAAAGAATAAATGGGAGACCGGGGGAGCGCCCCTTGCGACTGTACAGCCCCGAATGGAGCCATCCGCCTGTGCCTTCTGCAATAGTAAAGAAAGCCCTTCTGCACAAATAATGAATAAATACGGAGAGAGCGGGTCCCCTTGCCTTAGTCCTCGAGTGGGGACAACTTGACCACTTGAGGTGCCATTGACCAAGAAATCATACGATACTGTGGTGACACACAACATAATCAAATTGATCCATCCTTCAGCAAACCCTAAGGCCTCTAACATTCTTTTCAAAAAGGGCCACTCCATCCGGTCATATGCCTTTGCCATATCAAGCTTGAGTGCTTCCCAACCAACTACACCACACTGCTTTCTGTTTAAAAAGTGGCCCACTTCCGCAGCAACTAGAATATTATCAGTGATAAGCCTTCCCGAAACGAAAGCCCTCTGAGATTCAGAAATCAAATTCCCTAACAAAGGCTTCATCCTATTTGCCAAGAGCTTTGCTATAATCTTGTAAACCACATTACATAAGGCAATAGGCCTTAAATCAGATACTGTTTGTGGCACACTTTTCTTGGGGATCAGGACAACATTTGTAGCATTTAGGCCCTCCGGGAATGAGCCCGAGTTCAAACAATCCAAAACAAAGCTAGTCACATTCCCTCCCACCACGTCCCAATAGTGCTGATAAAAACCTGGGTTCATCCCATCAGGTCCCGGGGCCTTGTCAGGGAACATTGAGAACAAGGCCCCCTTAACCTCTTCGTTCTCAAAAGGGCGCAGCAAATAATTATTGTCCGTTTGGGAGACACGTGGTGTGATACCATTGAAAAAAGATTCCACTAGGGAAGATCCCGAAGAATGAAAAATATCATTGAAATAATTCAAAATAACAGATTGCATGGCATCCCCCTCCACCCACACACCCTCATCATTTTTCAGTTTAGACAATGTGTTTTTCTTTTTGCGAGCAGAAGCATACCTGTGGTAGAACTTGGTGTTGGCATCAGCACCTCTCAACCAATGTTGTTTGGCGCGTTGTCTCCAGAATGTGTCCTCCTGGGCCTCCAGCCGAAGTAACTGGTCCTCAATGCGCTTAAATTCTGCTAAAGAAGCAGGATAATGCAAACCCCTGAGCGCCTGCTGGGACTTACGGAGATGCTTCATGTGATTTCCAAACTTATGAAAATGATCTCCCCCCACCGCTGTAACCTTTCACCGCAGAATCGCAAACAAGGCAACAGCCCCTCCATTCTACCATCATGCCATGCATTCTCCACCACATTCCTACACCCTTCATCAAGTAACCAGGCCATCTCGAACTTGAAATCCCTGCGACCCACTCCCCTCATTCGGATGCCATCCTTTACGCATAAGAACAGAGCGGAATGGTCAGAACTGATAGTTAAGATATTTTCAACGTAGGCACCGTCCTGCAGAGTATTCCAACTTTCATTAACTAGTACTTTATCTAATCTCTCCTCCATCCAATTCTCAGTGCCCTTCCCTTTTTCCCAAGTATACTAGTAGCCTTTCAAGGGCAACTGAAACAGATTACAATCGTCCACAGCCTCCCCGAAACCATGGAGTAAATAGTCAGGGTGTGGATTACCCCCCCTCTTCTCATGATGAAACAAGAGATCATTAAAATCCCCAAGGACCACCCAAGGCATGTCCGTAGGAGAAGCCAAAGATCTCAAGAAGTCCCACGCCTCTCTTCTTCTATTCCGCTCAGGAAAACCATAGTAACAAGTCATATGCCAACACGGAGAGCTAGCTACGGAGACCTCCACATCAACGTGATTCTTAGAATAACCTAACAATCTGGCAGTACAGTTCTTTCTCTAGAAGAGCGCCAAACCACCACTTAAACCAGCACGATCAACATAAAAAAAGACCTTCAAAACCAAGCTTTACTCGCAAGCTTTCGGCTTGTGACCGGGCAACCTTAGTTTCCATGAGAAAAAGAAAATCAGGCTTCTTACTGGACACGAGGCCCACAACTTCTCGAACTATTCGTGGATTGCCCAAGCCACGACAGTTCCAGCTTATCGTACTCATGATGATGGGCGGGTCTGGGAACCAGAACCCGCCTTGGACAAGTTTTTTGGCACATCTGTCATAGTAACATCACTTCTACTACCAGCTCCATTGCGTCTACTTCCCGGACTCGGTGCTTCCCTCTTTCACTTTGATACTGCCACAATTCCAGATTCTGATTCCCTGCCATGATGCACAACTGCCGCTGCCATACTGCCGTGCCCGAACACCTGTGTAGCGACGGGAACAGCAACAGGTTGCGAGGGGCCTTCGAGCGGGACTAACCATGGATTACCAACAGCCCTTGGGGCACCCTGACCTGCTCCAGCACGCAACTCAACCCCATACGGGTATTGATCAACTGACAACCGTGATTCCCTGGCTCCCAAACAGAATCTATGAGAATGGCCAAGCATGCCACAGAAAAAACAATAAGTGTGTAGTCGTTCATATTTGAAAGACACCCACCTCCAAGTCTTGTCTCTTTTGACCAACTTCATGCGTCGCTTTATAGGTCGCTCAACCGGTATTGAGACACGAATTCTATAGAAGTTCCGCCAAGGCGAACCCACAAATCTATCATCACAACGGAGAAAAGTTCCAAGAAAGTTGCCAATCTGCTCAAGAACCACATCAGACGTGTAACCTATGGGAAGCTCATGGACTTGCACCCACATATCAACAGTATCAAGAACTACATCCCCTGGGAGGACACCATCACGAACCTGTCTACAAACTAGGGTATTGTTTTCAAAAGACCAGGGGCCCTCGTCAAGAACATACCGCATGTCTGACTCATGAAAGAACACAAACATAAACAGGTTCGGTTGTATCTCAGAAATTTGAACCCCCTTGACCAGTTGCCAAACAGATGCCATTACCTGGTGCATAAATTCAACTTTCACCAACTTAGCCGTCAAGAAACGCCCAACAACCACCCATGACGTCTCCTCCCCTACGACTCCAACGGCATCACCTACCAGTTCAAACTCGAGTTCCTCATCCTCCAGGACCATGTCGGCCCAGCGCTCCGTGATACCGCCTACGGCGTAGCTGATATGCTTCGACACCATGCAAAGGAACGTACGTCAACAAAGTTCAAAGCCGACAAGAACAGTCGGAAGAAAAACGAAGAAGAAACGGAGACCCCACGGGAAACCCTGGGAGAGAAAACAAAACCCTAGACACGCTGGGAGTCTCTAAAAGAGATTAATTCTTATAAGGATCATAGTCTTACATAGTTTATGGATCAATGATGCTATTTGCTGAAGTCTAGATATAGTTTTGGTCCAGAAGACAAATTCATAGTACTAATTATAGAATAACAACACTAGGACAATTGATATGAATCTAGTATAAAATTGACTTGATCCTGATTCAAAAGGTAAGTGGTTATCTGTCCAAAGTCAAACCTGTTTATAGTGTTAGTTTTTGCTATTGAAATTATTTGACATGAGTCTTGAATATATATTGAAATCTATCTCAAATATTGGGATTTAAAATTTTAAGCTCTCAATTTTGAATATATATTTACGTAGAAGGTAAACTAAGAGCTCTAATTTTCTATATCAGCCCTTAGACTACCAAACCTTGATAATGAATATTTGTTCGAAAATGATCCCCAAATCCTTTGTCAATCCTGGAAGGATTGTTATGACGAGTGCAACAACGTACTAGACTATTTCATAATTGGAGCTTTAATTTGTAAGTAGAACATTACAAAGAGAATTAATAAACATACTCTGTTAGCCTACTAGTCACCCTATACTCCAGTAGCAGTACATAACGAGACTATACTAAGTATTTTAAGTGTTATTGAGTTTCAAAAGATATATACATCAAAGACTTAGTTTTTGTGAGAATATACTCTGTGAGTTCTAAGCCTTCCTTACTTGAAAATATGTCTAGTAGTTAGATTGTTTTTCTAATAAGGTCTGAAAGACCTCATATGGCCTGGGGATTAATTTTTGGGTGGCTAATGCCTAATGAAAGAAGTCTTAAATTTCTATCTTTAGTGCTATGTTATTCAACCAAAACAGCTAATGATAGATCATGGCATGATGTGATTAGATGATACTATAAAGTTAGTCATATCATGTTAGTTGGCCATAAGCAAATAAATTGTGAACGGGAACTCCTAAATTACTTGTTTTCTTGTTGTGAAAAATATAATTTTAGATACTAATAATGTTTTTATCCAAAACTGGCTCACTTGCATATCACAATTATACCCCTTACACCTAGTACGTGGTTTCAAAATAAACATTTTACTATCCGCGTTACTTTTAGCGTGCAATCTATTTTCATTTGTCACCACCATAGCGTACCTCTAAGGGCTATCAAAGAAACTAGGTATATATGTTGGTTATAAACCTCCATCTGTTGTTTAAATACCTAGAGCCCATGATAACAGATCAATATATAATTAGGTGCGTTGACAACATACTTAATGAAGATTGTTTCTCGGCATTACAGGGAGAATATAGTCCAAATTTTAATGGAATGGCAATAAATTTAATGTAATGAAAATATCTTCATTATTTAAATACATGTACTAGTTATATTGAACTAAAAGTTTAATAGATAATCAATTTAATTGCAATTTTAGCAAATAATCTGCCATATATATTTTACCGATGCTCCTTTACGCCAGAAGTGTAGGAGACCTATTGGTGTAGAAGATAAAAATCTGCGGAAAACTAAATCTAGTTAAGATTTTTGTCACTCTTGAAATCTCTTGAAGTATTATGTTAGGAAGACGTTCGTCCAGAAGGCGAAAAACCGCAGTAAACTTATAGATATACCAAATAGTCTTAATATTGTAGATGCGAACAACCAGATCTGAATATCTTTTGGAAATGACTAGAATATGGTTGATTTAGATATTGCCATAAATTTTATAAATATGGGAGAAATTTATATAAAAAATATTATAGTTATTGACAACACAATTGCCTTTACAAATTACACCGTTATATGATAATCTGATGGCACCAGAAGTGCCATAACTATTCAATATATAAAGTAGCAATTAAGACATAGCTCAACTCGCTGAATTAATGTATTCTCTTTATAACACGTACACCATTGAGTGTTAACCCTGTAGGTTACTAACGAGTGTTTGTACGAAAGAGAAACAAGAATAATGAGGTGGTGTGATCTAAAGCTCGCTTTGTAGCCCCGGCAGGTTAACGTAGAGACCCTTGATTGATTTTGATCAAATATACTCTCCCACGGTAGATAGTATTCAGTTCCGCTACATAATATCATTGGCAGAATAATAAATTTAGATATGCAACTGATGAACGTCTTGCATTAATTATGGGTTATTAGACACAAATGTTTATTTGGGAATATCCCTGATGGATTTATAACTAACTCTTGGTAATGGGGGATGGGCTAAGACTTGCTACATAAGCTCGGAATAAATGAAAGGACGACCGATTAGAAGGAGAGAGATGCGGGGGAAAAGGGAGAGCTTGAAGAACTCGGAGGAAGGTGTAGCGGCACGACGAAGGTCGGCCGATGATGGGTCGGTTGGCCGGGCATTGGTTTCATGAGGTGACAAGGCAGCTGAAGATCTTAGACTCAGAGTAATTGAGCAGTGCTATTAGAACGATTAATTATCATGGAGGAAAGGACAGATTACAGAAGCTGAAGATCAGAAGAGGAGTTGGTCCGGCCGACTTAGAAGTCGTGGCCGAGGTTAGAAGGAGTCGTGAGAAAGGCGGTTATGAGGGTTTCCTAAAGACGTTTTGGGAAGGTTTCCTAAAGAGTCAGGGGGTGGGGCGAGGAAGATATGGAAAGAAGATCAAATTAAAGTAGATTAAGAAATGTCCAAATGTAATAAAGAAAGAATTCCTAACTTGAATATGATAGTTTAGGGTTACCTAAGGGAGAAATCCCTCCTAACTTGTATAAATAGGGGTGTAAGGTCTTGAGAGAGACAAGCAATTTTCCACACTCAATAGGCAATTCATAATACAAAGAGGGCTGAGAAGTTACTCTAATTTCATACCGAGTACTTAGCGATTTTCTAGTAGTGTTAGTCTGCCATTTGACCATCCATGGTTGATAAACCAACATTGGCGCCATCCATGCGGATCGATACAAAAGGTTGTGTGGACCTAACTGACTGAGAAAGTTGGAAGTACGAAACAATGGTGACCACTAGGAGTGTCAAGGTAGAACGCAACCTCAGGTACAAGTACTGTGGGGCAAACTGTTTCTTAGGGAAGGGACCTGGGAGAACAACTATCCCGACCTCGTGCTGGTGACTTGCGAGAGCAGCTTAGTCGCCAGAATTCCCGTGCTTAGAGTGAGCAAATGCAAGTGGGGGACCTTGTCGCTGAGGGAGACCGAGCTGAGGAGGTGCCTCCACCTCCACCACCCGCGCCAGAAAGACCTGGAATTCTCGAAGTGCTCACCCAAATGACAGATTTATACGAGCGAGAGTTGCTTATTCGTGAGAGGGGTGCGCCCCAGAGGACACAGCATCAGCAATAGTCCCGGTCTTCTTGGCAGGTGGAGCAAGAAAGGTCGACCGCTTCACACCGATCTCCAATTCAGGCTAGGTCGAGAGGCCCGCGTCAATCCGTCTTAGATATGTTGGGAAGTCGGGATGTGCCAGGCAATGAAAATCTAAATGCACATGAGGTGCCAAAGGAGGCCGCTCTTAGAAATAGGCACGACCGGAGGTACGAAGATGTTCAGAGACAGGTCGAGGAAGTGAGAGTGGCGGAGAATCCCCGGTTGGGCGTGGGCGAAGGCCGGATGAGGTCATTGTGCTAGCTAGGCAGGTTCAGGATTTGCAGGATCAAGTGAATGGAAGGACGGACAATGCTCGGTCTTTCCTAAGAGCCTGTCCATTATCTCAAGAGATCATGGCTTATAGGACCCTAACAAAGTTCAAGTTACCTAAGAATTTGACATACGATGGGACGGGCGATCCCAAGGAGCATTTGATCAGTTTCCAAGCTCGGATGCAAATCCATGGAGCTGAAGGTCCGTAAGGCCTTCCTAACTACTATAGTCGGTGCAGCACAAAGGTGGTGCATGAAGTTGCCAGAGCATTCAGTGTGCAGTTTCGAGCAGTTGGCTGAGCTTTTCTTAACCAATTATGTCGCCAACCTGCGACCCGAGAAAAATTTCATGTACCTATCCGAAATTATATATATATTTAATTAATTTGTCATCTATTAGGAGTTGAACAAGACAATCATAGACTAATTATTTACATATATAAACAAATTATTACAGAAATCCACACGGCATATATACACAAACATTTTATTAACATTTATTAACAGATTATTATAACATGCTAACAGTCTAATGACATGAAAGCTCCATGAAATCCATATGGCACTCTACTTGGTAAGCTAATTACTGCAACTGCTTCACTTGAAAACTTCTTTGCATCAACTATATATACCTGCAAAAGGAAATCAATGGAACTAACAGACTGTTTGGTTGTAAGGAGATAATTACGAGAGAAAAAAATTGTAATTCAGTTGGAAAGGAATAATGTGGAATAAAATAAGAATTCAAATTTCATTGTTTAGTCACCCTGAATAGAATTACTGAGAATTTCAATTATAGTGTTTGGTATATATGTGAATTGAAAGAGTATGAGTGATTTAAAGAATAAAAGGTCTTTGTATTGTGGTGATGAGCAAAAGCCACTTAATAATAATAATGTGAACCAAAGTATATTGAACATATACTTAGATTGTAATAGAGTCGATATATAGTACTCAAAAATAATAATGTGAAGCAAAGCAAAACAAACACAGTTATTTGGCAAGAAAAGCAAGGATAAATTTGTCCATTCATATATTATCTTTTTCTTACCGTCCGGCATGAAAAAAAAAATTCTTGAGGGAAGGGTGGTAATTAGAATTTCGTAAAATGAGGGAATTGCAATTCCCTTCAACCAGACAAGAGAACTTTAGAAGCTAAAGAATTATACGTAAGAAAGGAATTGAATTGAAATTCTCGTATACCAAACAACCTATAAATAGCTCACAAAAGATAAGACAAGATTCAATGCATTTCTATCATATTGGAAGCATTCCACCCAGAATGAACCTATATAAAGAAGTCATGGAGTCTTTATTGAAAAAAAAAAAATTGGTTTATAGAAGACCATTTGTGTAGGTGGTTCCACTTGTTGGGCAAAGGCTGGGCTGGAGAGAAAAATTTAGTATCCAGTCACTAAAATATAACCTAACTGCTGCAAAAATATAAAGAAATATAGTTGTACTATCGCGCTATTAGTTATAATTTTTTATTTAGAGTAAAAGCTTGATCTGTAATTGATGGATGAGTTCAAATTTCATTGGCAATGGCCTTTTTGGCCCCTTTGAGAATCAAAAAACATTTTTTTAAAAATCATGGTTGCTGGAAATGGCCATCGATCTATGTTTCTCTTGAAAGGCAAAAATCTATAAACCTTTAAGGTGTATGGTCACAAACCGACGCTCCCACATGAACGAACAAGCGGACAATTTCATTAGCACTCTTAATCAACTACTTAATTAATTTTTTCTTTTGAAAACAACTACTTAATTATTATTGGGGCATAGGTTTTGAGGGACGCAACAATTCCAACATCATACTATTGAAATGTAACGCTAATTGTTACTGATTGATTTAATTAACCCATGGTGGTCCGAATTATTAAATACAATAAATAAAGAAATAAAGTTACACCTTTGCTACAAGATATAACTTTTGGCGTAGTAGTAACCACTTGATTTTGACAATTATTATATTTGTGCTGACATATATGGGTGCAATGTGCTAAATTAGTGTCTTATAGTATAAGAATAATTGTAATTTGATTAATACAAGGAAACATAATCTTATTCTAGCATGCAACAACTAAAACGCTAAAAATAATAATAATAATTACCTGGGATATATTTGTGTTTTCGTTGTGTACAAACGTGATAATCCAACCATCATCCTCGTCCACTCCTCCGGTTCTTGGAACAAACGTAGCTCCACTGCAGAATGTGTTGTTTGGGAGCATATGGTACTTAACTTTTATCAAATCTTGTGATTCTTTTCCATCCTAAGTCACAAGTACAAATGTTAGCTTTTTTTTTTTGAAATCTACAAATGTTAGCTTGATTATATTAATTATGTAGAATTTTAATTGTCTACTTGTGGGATAAATTCAACAAAACTGATATATACAAGTTGTATCTTGTGATATATGTTTTACCATGGAGGTTTCAAATCTCCAATCCTCAAAATTTAGCTTGGCCAGCCCTCCATATTTTGCCATCCCTACCAACAAATTCAACATGGTCGTAGAAATGTTGAGAATATAATATTTAAAATAAAAATGTGAAGTTATACTATTATTTTACACTTTTGGGTAACACACCAAATATGGAAAAAGAAAAAATCAAATTTAGAAAATCAATTACTTTGGCCCGCTTTGTTTAAAATATAAATAAGGGTGGCAATGAGGGCTGAGCCGTCCTACTTGATGAAATTTTTTAGGCTTCATGGGCCAGTAGTTATACCGTCGACCATGGGTCATGGTTGATACTGCAGTTGTGTTGAACTGATACTGCAGTTGTGTTGAACTGATACTGCAGTTGTGTTGAAAGAGAACTGCAGTTGCGTGGAACAGAGGCTGTGTCATCCATCTGGAACTGCAGTTGTGTTGAACGGATACTACAGTTGAGTTGAAAAGATACTGCAGTTGTGTTAAACGGATACTACAGTTGTGTTGAACGGATGAACGACCTCTGTTCCGTGCAACTGCAGTTTCCTTTCAACACAACTGCAGTATCTTTTCAACACAATTGCAGTATCCATTCAACACAACTGCAGTATCAGCTATGATCATGGTCCACAATGCATTGTGGACCGTGGTCCACAATATAATTTGCGTTCATGGGCTAGCCTATAAGCTAGTTAATTTTTTTTAAATGTTATAAAAAAAAATAAAATGATAATATTGCATGACATACTATATTTTAATTTAATATATAAATATGAAATTACAATTTTTAATATAAGCATACTATATTTTAATGGTTATGATTTTTTATCCATTATTCCAACTTGTAATGATTTTTTTTTTAAATATGGAAGCGTAGTATTTTTTTTTTATATACAATGAATAATAATACGGAATATATGATATGATTTAAAAGTGTGTTTTGAGAATATATGAATATTATGCCAATGACCTTGTGGTCTAGTGGCACGAAATAGTTCTCTCATATGGGAGATCGGGTCCGTTTGGAAATTTGGAAAATATTTTTCGAAAAAAGAATTTTGAAAAATGATTCATTTTTCGAAAAATATTATATTGTTCTAATGTTTGGTTGAATGTTAGAAAATTTTCTTTTTTTGTTTGGCTGAAAGTTAAGAAATTACATTTTTCCTATTTGGTTTATTTTCTTAGAAATGAACATATTATTTGTAATGATGATGAAGACGATGATATGTAGTGATGGTGGTGGTAGTTGTGTGGTGTAGTTGTGGTGGTGGTGGGAGTGCTAGTGATGATGGGGCTGGCTGTTGGGCTAGTCTGGGTGGTGGTGGTTGCGTCTTAGTGGTGGTGATGGTGTGATGTGGTTGTCGTGTGGTGCGTGGTGGTGGTATTGATGTGCTTGCGTTGTAGTGTGGTGGTGGTTGTGATTGTGGTGGTGGTGGTGATGGTGTAGTTGTGTTGTGGTAGTGGTGGTGATTGTGGTAATAACAATAATCCAGAAATTAATTTTTTAAAAAAAAAGGGAAGATAGTTCAAAAATAAAGAATTCAAAAAAAAATGTGTTCCAAATAAAAAATTTGTAAGACATTTTCCACAAAATTAGACCTTTTTCCCAATTAAAAATAAAATATGTATGTATTACTTATATTGGAAAATGTAATGCTAATTAGGAATAAAATATTTATTATTTATATGAGAAAATGTAATACTTTTGAAGAAAAATGTAATACTTTACATTTTTATATAAAAATATTATATTTTTTCTTATAAGTAACAAACACTTGCCAACATTACTTATAAGGAAAAATATAATACTTTTGATGAAAAATATAATATTTTTATATCGAAATATAAAAGTATTACATTTGTCCTCAAAAGTATTACAATTTTCCTTATAAGTAACGGACACTTTATTCGTAATTAGTATTAAATTTTTCAGTATAAGTATTATATTTTCATATTGACGCGAACCAACCCGACCCGTTTCACGTTTAAAGATTCGTGAAACGGTCTCACACAAATATGACCGTACAACAACTGTTAAGAATGTGACCACAACATCTTAATCTTTAAAAAAAAAAAATTTTGATCTGCGACTTGCGCAGGTTGAACTTGCAAGGCCTGCAATTTTATTTTTTACCCTAATCCGTCTCACCACAAAATATTGTCGGATCAAAGCAAAATATGCCATGGATTATGGTCTACCTAGCATTGTGGACCTTGGTCCAAAATGACATTTAGATATGTGTTTGTAGTTAATAGATTATGTGCTTGAAAATAATTGAAAGCACATAATTTGTTAGCTACAAACACACATAATATGTTAACTATAAGCACATAACATGTTGTTAACATATTATGTGTCTGTAACCAACAAATTATGTATCTTAAAATTTATTTACGAACACATAATCTATTAACCGAAGACGCGTAATATGTTAACAATAAACATAATTTTTAGACCAAGGTCCACAATATAATGTGAATCATGGCCATGGTATAATAATTGTAGAATCAACATGTGGGTCTCGAGCTACCTTAACTCCCCTAATAAATGTAAAGTCTACTAACAACTAAACACTAAACAATTAAGAAAATTACCTGAAATAGAGCTAGCTTGCGAGTCAACAACTTGGGTGTAACCAAATTTGTTTCTAACTCCCACAAAATTGTGATTAATCATCGGAAATTCCATGGAGAAATCAGTTCCGGTGAGAATCCTCTGCTTCACTTCTCCGGTATGCATGTTCAATCTCCATTCACAAACGCGACAAAGAAATGATTTGTCGTCTTTAGAAAATTCGTCACAGTTTTCGTCAATATGATCTTTTGTATGCTGAAAGCCTTTGGAAAACAATCAAATTTCTCCAGTCCAAAGTCAGGTCCTGGTATTGCTGATTTACAGGCTCTCAATGCTATTACCACCACCTATCACATTAAACTGAAATTTTCTCACTACCCAAACAAGAAAATTCAAATCATATGGCACACAGTTTTCTTAAAATTGATTTGTTACCTTTATGCACGATAAAGTCTCTATATTATTTAATTCAAAATCATCTAGAAAGGGAATTATACACACACACTAGTACAAATACCAATCGTTATACCCTGCATCACGGTGCACATAGCAATGTGCACCACGTACGTAAAACGACGTCGTTTCAGTGTTAGTAGACGCGGACGCGAATGACTCAGGGAATTCATTATCTATAATACACATAATCATTATCTATAATACACAGAACGTTTGCCTAGAATACACAGAATGTTAGCCCAGAATACACAGAATATTGACACAAAATACACATATGTTAGTGGACGCGAATGACTCCAGGGAATTCATTATCTATAATACACATAATCATTATATAGAATACACAGAACGTTTGACTAGAATACACAAAATGTTTGTCCATAATACACAGAATATTGACGCAAAATACACATAATTCATCCTCCTAACATTCGAATGCACAAACACATCACAACTTGTGTTACTAACATGAATACACATAATATTTACACAAAATACACAGAACCCATCCTCCTAAACATTCGAATGCACAAACACATTACAACATGTGTTACTAACATGAAATCACAACATGTGTTACTAACATGAATACACATAATAGTTTCCTATAATACACAGAACGGTTGCCTAGAATAAACAGAATGATTGTCTGGAATACACAGAATATTAACATAAATACAGAGACCGGCCGAAACGGGAAACGTGATTTCCAAAACAAACGGACGATTAGTTTACAATGCTCAAAATGACGTCGTTTAGGTACGTGGTGTACATTGCTATGTGCACCGTGGTGCACAGTATAATTTGCCTACAAATACATATCCCTTTTTTCAATATAGGACAAATGTTCCATACAAGCTTTCCAACTCTATTTTTTTCAAACTCAAATGGGTATACTTTATGAATCAATTTCTCGTTCACTCGTTATCCATTTTTTGTATATACTCTATGAAATTAAACATTTAACTTAGGAGAGAACTCGAATACCCAACTAAAATCATATGTGAACCCCACCAAAAGTTATATCACAAAATGACCACTTTAAATGGTCCTTTTAAGTCAAATGTTCCGACAAGAACTTGCTATTTCTCACCACCCTAAAAAAGTGACAAAATTTAAGTAATTTTGTTATCTTTTCGACTTCCATGGTGGTCACAAAAATTCAATAACTTTGGAAAGAAATCTTATTTCTAACCGGTTAGAAATTTCAACCACTGTTTTTTAAATTTTCAAAATGACCAAAAAATAGGTGATTGGATTAGTTGTTTGGGTTAGAAGGTATGATCAGCATTTCAAAATGACCAAAAACAGGGTCACATAAAAACTTTCTACAATCAGCCTATTTCTTATTAGAAATCTTAGAATTTCAACCACTCTTTAGTGATCGGCATTCTCTAGTGGTCGAAAAACTGTGAATACACCAGGGATTGGAACGATTAGAAAGCATGGTCCCCTTCCCACTCTCCTATTTGATGATTACAATAAATTAAGTGACTAATGCAACAATTCAATAAATCACTAACTTATAAACAATAGGACTAAAAAAACCTCACAAAAAAAAAATATTCGGGATAAATGTCAAATCTCATCATTTTAGTGTCAACCAACTCGACCTTTATGTGTGGTATTGTGTCTCTATCACAAAATTAATTAAAGAAAAACAAGACCAAATTAAACTAAAAAGACATTAACATTGTACCTCGTCATTATGTTCAAAGGAGTTTATGATGTGAAATACACAGCATGGTTCCACTTCAAACCATCGGATTGAATCAGCATAACCATAGCGTGGCATTACTCCTATTCTCGCATATCCCTCCTTCTCATACTTTATTAATCTGCTTACAACAACATTAATTAATAATTACTATTTCACAAAATTAATCTCAAACTAGGGATGACAATGTGTCCGGTAGATCAGGAAGGGCTACATTCATCACCCAATCCAAATTATATATTTATTTCTCCACCCACCCCACCTCCAACCCGCATCAGGTGAACATTTTCCCATCCCACTGGGTGCGGGTACCCACTATGGATACCAAACACTTGTTATCTTATTTTTAAAAAAAATTAAAATAATATTTAAATTACTTACACATAATAAAATAATAAAATTCACTAGTTATATTAAAACTTAAATAATAAAAATAATCAAATATAATAAATAAATTGTTAATTTGTTAAAAATAAACTTCTCAGTTTATAACTAGAAATAATAAAAGTTAGTAAAAATTCTAGAAACCTTTATAATTAACTACACACTACAATTTATGTATGTGTTAGCAATAATAAATAAAAATAGACAAAAATTAATCAACTATTACAAATTAATTATTAAAATATTATTTAAAAAAAATGTTTATCACCATCTCGGGCTGAACTTTGACCTAGCATCACTGTGCGTTCCAATGATTCGGTGGATTTGAGTTGGTCAGCATTTTCTTGACTGTCTTCATTCTGTGGCTGATCAATTGTAGTTTTGTCATTATCATTCTGCTCACCCAAACCTTGATGATCAACTGCGTTGGATGCAGAGGAAGGAGGGATTCCATTCCCGGATGTGATGAGTATAATGATGAGTGTAAAAAGGGTGTAATGTCGTTCCGCTGAGGATTGGGGCTATGGCACGTAATTGTGTGAATTACAAGGCACTAGAGTATATGAATTAATAGAATCCAAGCAACAAAGACTGAATGATGTAAAAGAAAGCAATTGATTAAGGTGTAAACTGTATGATAAAGGTATGGGCCAGATTAAGGGGGGGGGGGTTGTAACCTTGATGTTCTAACAAACTCAGGATTAGGAAAATAATAATTAACCAAGGGATTTATGGGCAATGCACAAAAGAATTCAACTCAGCTACTTTCGTAATCAATAAGCGAATTAGGCTGCAATTGCCCCACTGTCGTGATGCATCAATCATAACCTTAAGCACCTAAGCATTGTAAGCCCCCAAAATTACCTCTACTTTCATAGCAGGAAAATTAGGTTGAAATTGGTAAGGCTCGAGGTCTCCATCCAACTGTCGTTGTAATGAATCCCTCTCCTAAACTAGCAATTAATTGTGGCCACAAATCAATTAACAAGTACAAAGAAATCCCCAAATCAACATAAACCCTAGGAAAAAGATTCAATCCCTTTATGCAATAATCATAAATCGAACATCAAGATTAACAATGGACCCCTAATCCAAACCCATAAGCGAATTACTCACGCATGATTGGAGTAAACATAGCAAAGCAAGAATTAAAGATGGAAGACATAGCTGCAAGATTAAAGATTAAAAGGAGAAAACTTTACTAACAATTCTCAAGAGTAATTCCAAACCAAACGATGATTCCAAGCTTCAAACCGAATTCAAAGATGTAAAACTACTGTATTGTATGCTATGGAAAACTCTAAAGAAAGGAAAAACTGCACTAAGCTAAACTAGGGTTCCGAATCCCCAAAACATCAGAAAACGCGCCTTAAATACTGGACAGCAACCGGGTCACGTTCGCCATCACGGCCGGGATCGAGGCCGTGATGCAGTGTGGTCGGCTGCTTGTCCATGGTGGAGGTCACGGCTGTCATCACGGCCGTGAGGCTGGCCGTGATGCGGCCCTCTGGTCCTCTTCTGACTCCTTTTGTGCTCCGCTGCTCCTTTCCGTCCTGGGGTGGATTCCTTATGTCTCGAAAACTAGTCCGAGATGACCAAAAATCCTTCCTTTGCTCCTCATTTGTGAATAAACTAAGATTGATCAAATGTAACACGCAAACGAGCCTTAAATGTATCAAGATAACGAAAATATGCAACAAAACTCCTGAATCGTGGGGCAAATAAAGGTATAAAATCATATGTATCAGGATGGATCATCATTATCATCGTTGTCATCATCATCCTTCTTGTTAGATTTATCTCCACACCCTTCATTAGAATCAGGATCTGATTCCTCATCAGCTTTCTCTTCTTCGGATTGACGGCTCGGTCCAATATCCGGTCGGAGATCCCTTATCTCCGTTTGTGCTCGGGAAATGTTATGGATTGTGGCAATTTTCATATCTTCGAGCATTTGGCGTTCCCGAGGTGTTCGGTAGCCAACGTTTAAGTCCACATATTTTCCAAACCGAGTCGTTTTCCCTTGGAGTTTTTCAGCAAAAACACGCTCAATTTCAGCTGGTCTTGTTGCATCGAAAACTGATCGTGTACCCATCCAATCTAATGCTCACAAACCCGTTCCCAAACTGTCAAGCTCACCGGCAAAATCTAAGTCATCCCCGGAAAAACCCTTCATACCTCCAAGGATTATTTCAAGGGGGAAATTGTTAAGAACCTCGAGCTATTGATTTTGATGATACCAATGACCCCAGGAGACCCCCTATTTCTTTTTGTCTTTTAGATTAGATCTTTCGGTTTCATACCTTGGTCCTAGGAGTTAAACGAATCCTTACCGACAAGAAATAACTTGTCATCACTAAGACATCTCTCATAAAAGAGAACTAAGACCGAAGTATTAAAGACTTGAAGAACAGAAGTGTTGAAGAACCGAAGAATTGAAGAACCGAAGTGTTGAAGAACTGAAGAGTCAAAGACAGAAAACTGAAGATTCAGGCCAAAAAATGCAAGGGCTGAACTCTTATGACCGAACAATCAAATGATGATTGTTTCGAGGAAACCAATGAGAATGATAAGGTCAATCATTCTCACAAGTAACCAAGGCAAAGACATTCTCTGAAAGTTGTCTTATCTGCTGCATTGAGAATGGGTTTTCAACTGAATGTCAAATCGGATCCTAGGCAACGATCCCAAGGAGCATTTAATGAGTGTCACCTTTTTGTGGGACAAAAGACAAATTGTCCTTGCACAAAAGTGAACAAACGGCTAGAAAGGTACTGACATTCTGAAAAAGGTCAAGCCTTACACATTGGATATTACACACTGGACAATAGGTTTGAATTTCACATTCCCTCCAACGGATCTGAAATTCCCACCTATAAATACCCTTGTCCCATCTCACTTTGACAAGGTTGAAAAAGCGAAAAGTGTCAAGAAAGCAAACTACTTCCTGTAGTGTTAAAATATTCAAATGCTCATAAGTATTATTTAGTTCAAAGGAGATCTTGTGAAAGTTAAAAAGTTGACATCAAGAAACTCAATCACAAGAATCTCAAAGTTGGAGAAACATTTCAACCTTCAACCATCTCTACGTGTGAAGTAGAAAGAGGCGGAGTAAACTTGGAAGAAGTTGAAAAACCTACAACGACGTAGCTGCCGGGCTAAGTGATCAAAGGAGCACGTTGTAAAGGAGTTTGTACTATTACGGGAAACATAGTGCAAACCTTCACGAGTTGTGAAGAAGAGTGGAGTAGGCTTAGTTAACAGCCGAACCACTATAAAAATCTCTCTCTCCCTCTCTTTTTACCTTTACGCATTGCATTGTATATCATACGCAAACCCAATATCCTTTTATAAGAAAAATGTTTATGCAAAGTATAAACTAAAATTTGGTATAATCTTTCCGCTGCGTTATAATCTTTGCTCTCGAAAATTTTTTAAAAATCCTTGTGAGTCTATTCAACCCCCCTTTCTAGACTCACACCTCTCCACCGGGACCAACTATTACATAGTAGTAATAACGGAATAATCAATTACCTTAATCGTAACCGAACAACATTTAGTAATAATAATTATTATTATTATTAAATGTTACATAATATCATCATTATTATCATAAATGTTTTGGATAAGAAAATTCAAAACATAATTCTTAAAATCATAGATCGAATACATTATGGCAAGACTGAAAATGAAAATAATTTCCAATTTGCTAAAAACATATGCATTTTCCAAAATTGTGATACAAAATCACGCTCCATAATTAAAATATTATCAAATTATGACAAAAATTTTAATGAATAGCCATAATAATCACATAATATTATAACAATTAGGAGATTTGAAATGGAAAAACAAATTGCTAAAACAAATTATAACAATATGTGAAATTTGGATACTGCATACATATTTTCTACGAAAAAAAACAGTAAAACATATACTGCATATTATATTAATCAAATATGTACCTATCATGTAATTTAAACAACTAGGTAGAGATTAAACAGGCTCTGATACCATATGTTAGAATAAAATATACAAATATGTAATAATTGTATAACCTAACCTCATTGCGGAAGCTAATTGAATCGTTTACCTCCGGGCTCCGACCATAGTT
This sequence comes from Ipomoea batatas, assembly GCA_002525835.2. Classification (NCBI taxonomy): domain Eukaryota; kingdom Viridiplantae; phylum Streptophyta; class Magnoliopsida; order Solanales; family Convolvulaceae; genus Ipomoea; species Ipomoea batatas. Next base: position 78,766 of record NXFB01000045.1, read on the forward strand.
GTTGCATTGCTTGAAACTTAGGTTTAGAGTGTTTTTTCTACCACTTGATCTCCTAATCAACTACATGGTGTAGTTTCTGTGTCCCGATAAAGGAGCAGTGGGAGGACCATGCATATATAGCCTACGTGCCATCATTATAGGCTAAATAACGGTTTCCGTTACTTCTGTTTCAAACCACAATAACATAATGACCATAAATGGTCTATTAAACTTGCACCACTAAATAGTGCCATAATGGAAAATGTTACAAGTGAGACTAATCCAAATTCGGCATAAGTCGCCTTACAAAATTTGACTATGACTTCTTATTCAAAAAATGCCTAACATGATCTTGTGGAATTCAAATTTTATAGAATTTAAATTCCTTCCAACCAAATCATGAAAAGTTTGACTTTTTGGGTGGTGAGAAAAACCGTCATCAACATCCAAGGGTGTGAACAAAGTAAACCCTATTCCTGTGCAATAACCCTGCAAATCACACAGGATAAGTAAAGCATACTAAGAGGAGTCTGTGCTATAGGCAATATGCTGGAAAAAATTATACTTTTGTAACCTCTTTAAATCTTACTTAACCACGACATCTTATAGTGTAATTAATTGCTCAACTAATCGAAGCATTTGTCGTACTACCTAAAGTTCTACAAAGCTACATGTCTAACATTGCAATTACATTAACAATTTGATTACCAACTATCCTAATGCATTATTTCCTTGAAATAATATCCTAAAATCACTCCACAAGACCACAGACCACAATTAAAACAAACGCATGGTTGGAATTGAAAGGATATCATTGTAATAATTAATTATTAGGACATTGTATTCTAGTTACACTAAAATTTCTTTTCCTCTTTTGTAAATTTGCTTTTTATCATTCATGACATGACTCTTTGTATTTATTCATCTCTTCCCCCCGTACTTTGTAGACTACATCGAACTGATCACTGATAAAATTCTTTCCAAATTTATTGTTCTTATTGTATCAATAGAATAAAGGGTCCATGGTTGCAAACATTGCCAACATCGCCGCCACCACCAACCTAGATGACACCAGCTGGCGAGATCACCACCACAACTTTGGTATGACAACCTTGATGCTACTTATTTGTGTGCAAATCATGTGTTTCATACTCGAATCAATTCAAACATGTTTAAATATATTACCTTTTTTATTTGTGACAAATTAGCATTAAAGGAACTACAAGTAAACTACATTTCTACAATAGAACAACTGGTATACATCTTCACCAAGCCACTAACCACAACAAGATTCAATGATCTAAGGGACAAACTCAATATTACACTAGAACCTTCAACTTGAGAGGACATAATAGACTCTATATTCTAATTACACTAGAATTCTTTCTTCCTCTCTCAGTATTATTTTAAATCTACATTTTTATCAATCTTGACCTGACTAGGACTCTATATTCTATAAAGTATTGAAAGTTTCAAACCTGTAATGGTTTGACTTTCATAGCTTAAACAGTCTCACCTTTGCAACTAATTTAATTTTGTACATTGTGACTGCTTCATAATGCAAATATCAATAATTCAAATATCAATAAGTGCTAATATGTGGACAAGAGTATTATGCTTTGGCATTTAAAACCCATTAAGGATAATGTTTATTTTTTTTTTTTTTTGGAAATACAGGGGAGGGGATGACCCAGACAGTCTTAAACACCTGCCTCACTGGCTCTTCTAATAAATGCCATCTTCACTTTATCCATCTCCAATGGCTCCATCACCTCCATAGGCGGATTAATAAACTCTATCCAATCACATTTTTTTCTCAGTGCGACCTTAGCAAGAGCGTCAGCCACAGTATTAATATCCCTAGCAACGTGAGTAATCATCACCTCCCAATCTCTTGAGATCCACTTCTTGCACTCTCATACTAACTCCCCACAAGGTCCGACTATTTGCGACCCTGTAGTAATCCAACGAACTGCTTCCTGCGAATCACTTTGAATCCAAATCTTTTTCTCACCCATATTCCATGCCCATTTAAGACCCAAGTAAATTGCCCAGACTTCTCCTTCTGTAGTATGGCTCGCCCTTACAATAGTACTGAAACCCCTTTTCCAGGTGCCCTCTTTATCACGTAGAACCCCACTACAACCCACTGGATTATTTTCACCATGGAATGAGGTGTTAGTGTGCAACAACATCCACTTCCCATGCTTAACACTTCCCTCATTAATTTGTTTGGATTTATTGTTTTTTAGAACCTTGCCAGCATTCACAAAAGCCAAGGAGTTTTCCATATATTTTTCTTTCAACCATTTGACCTTAGTCCACTGCTCCCATTCTTCTTTTCTAAACACTGCATTGCATCTCCACCGCCAAATGCACCATATTGTTAAGGCAAACATAGCGCTCCAATTGGAACCTACATTACTCTTGACATTCCCTTCCACATTCATTTTAAACCAATCTTCAAAACAAAGCTTGTCAATCCTCCTAGCCTCCCTATACGGAATAAGTGCACGCCAAATTCCAACTGCTCTCTTTCACCTTCAGAAAATATGTTCTATATTCTCATCTTGATTTAGACATAGGTCGCATGTTGCATTAAGAATAAATTTTCTTCTTTTCCTTTCCACGTTAGTCATTATGCGTTGATGCTTAATTAGCCAAAGAAGAGCACACATCTTGTTTGGAACTTTAATTTTCCACAAGCTGTCCCATCCCTTCCTCAGATTTCTCCTTGAGCTCCCAGTTGCAAGTTTATAAGCTGAAGAAATAGAGAATTGTCCTGAGCTCTCCTGGCTCCAATAAATACCATCCATATCTTCTTCATGGACATCCAGGTCGTAGTGACTCATTTCCTTCATGATTGTGTTAAGGAGCAAACCTTCCAACCGTTGCCAGTTCCAGCCTATATTCGAGATCCAATAATCCTTCACAGTACATCTTTGCTCACATTGAGTTCTATTCGGATGAATGGTCCGAAGAGTCACGCATCCTTCAAGCCATTTATCTTCCCAGAACAATGTATCATTTCCAGTATTAACCTTTTTTCTCATTCCTGCTCATAAAGTTGGGTCTGTCATGCATATGCCTCTCCATGTATTGGATGCATTCTGTCTCATTTTAAAACCAAGCCTCACATTATTTCCATGCATATACTTGGTAGTCAAAGTTTTGGCCCAGAGAGCATTTGGAGTAGTAATCAATCTCCATCCCATTTTTGCAAGAAAAGCAATATTCATCTCCTTTAGGCGTCTAATGCCTAATCCCCCATTACATTTTGGGCATCGTGACGGTATCCTAGTTAACTAGGTGCACACCCCTATTCCAGATAAACCCACAGATCTTTTTTTCCAGCGCGTCACACACCCCTTTTGGAACGAGCATCATTTGCATTACATAAAAGAGGCTAGTATTCAGCACACTCTGGGCTAGAATTCTTCTACCAGCAAGGGTCAAGTGCTTACCTCTCCATCCCTCAAGTCTACTATCAATCTTCTCCATTAGTGGACCAAAAAGATTCTGAGTCACCCTACCATGGATTGAAGGGACACCCAAGTAGCAACCTAAATCATTAACTCTCCCAATTCCCGCCTTGATGGTAATTCGTTCAGCGATTTCTGGATCAACATTCTTAGAAAAGAAGATCTGAGACTTTTGTAAGCTCACCTTCTGGCCAGATATGGCTTCAAACTTAGCCAAGCAAGATTTAATAACTTCAATATGTTCTTCTAAGGCCTCTACAACCAAAACCATATCATCAGCAAATAAAAGATGTGAGAGTTCAGGACCATGCCTTGATAGTTTGACACTACGCCATCTCTTCCGGTTAATTTCTGATTTAATCATATGGCTCAGCCATTCCATGCAAAGAACGAAGAGATAAGGGGACATTGGGTTACCTTGTCTAATTCCACGGGTTGGAGTAATCCAATCAGTCTGATTACCTTGCCAAAGAATTCCCAATTTCGGTGTTTCCACACAACCCATAATTATATTAACCCATTGATGAGGTAACCCCATCACTTTAAGTGTGTCACGCAGGAACTCCCAAGACAATCTATCCTAAGCTTTTTCTAAGTCCACTTTGAGTACCATGTACCCTGTAGCTCCTTTCACAATGGATACATCTTAAATGCCCTCCCTAGCACCAACCAAGAAAATTCTCACCCTCAGCCTTCCAATGGTTTCATCTCCCAATCAACTAATCTAGTAATTTTAACAGAAACTCTAATTTTTTTTGAAAGCAACAGAAACTCTAATTGTTTTTGAAAGCAATAGAAACTCTAATTAAGCACACCAGTTTTTTTTTTCCTTAAAGTGAAAATGTTATGGGTTTAATACTGCTGAGCTTGCTGTCAACGAGAAAATTAGAAGACCCAATACTCCATTAATAATTAGCAAAAACTGCAAGAAAAGAATAAGTCGTTATTGGTCCTTAATCTACAGAGTGATCCACACAAAAATTTGCCTTTTTTTTTTTTTTTTGGTAGTGAGCCTCCATGAACTCTTTACACATGACTTTCTCAGTCAACAAATTTCTTTTTTATTTTTTATTTTTTATTTATTATTTAAACTTAGATGATCATAGATTCACCAGACTAATCCTAAACCCATAAGAACCCGCCAGTAGAGCCATTGCAGATGTAAATCGCGAGTTGCGCAATTAGCTCACCGGTTATATTCTAGTCTTAATGTGTGCACAAAGAATCTAATCCAGACATTTTTGCATCATTAAGCCATTTTTCATACATGCTTCCATCGAACTTCCACATTGTCGTCTCACGTCATGACTTTTAAGTTAGACTATGAGCCAACCAGGCTAGGTCTGTGGCACAAAATTCTTTTTCTTAAACAATAAAAGATTATGTATTGATTTTAGTAGAAGAAATACTAATTTCACTATTACAAATTGCATCACAAATTAAAAAGGAAGGTTGCTTTTAGTCGTATCAACACCTCTGCACATTGTCATACTATTACGGTTGCCCTCTCATGTCAAGGTTGCGCAATATAATAGCTAAAGTCACCAAAATCCACCACCTGAGACAACTCCATGCTCACCTCATTCATTACTCTCTTCACTGCCAAAGCTACTGGGTGGCCCTGCTCATTAATCTATGCACGCGCCTCCATGCTCCGCCGCCCTACACCCGTTACATTTTCAAATCAGCACAGGAGCCGAACATCTTTGTTTTCACCAGCATGCTCAAGTACCATTCCCAGTTGGGCGCCCAGAGTGATGTTCTCCAAGTGTTTGCTGAAATGCAGAAGTTTGGAGTGAGCCCCGATGCGTTTGTC
>NXFB01000045.1:91436-108806 GCA_002525835.2 Ipomoea batatas
TTTCGGCCACAACAAGGGAAAATAGGAAACTAGGCTTATATATTTTCCCTTATAAGATTAGGATGAGGAAGTCTTGAAGACTAAGCCACAATTGGATCATTTTCAAGAATTATTTAAATAATCACATGTGGCTAGAAATAGTGACACTTGTCACAATCTTGTGGTTCCAAAAATAAAAATCTTCCAACTTATCAGTTGGGGTCCAAACAGATAAAGTTTCGGTGGAAAATAATTTAGGGACAATAATTGAAGAATACATGTGCTGGCAGAAAGAAATTGGCAGAACACTGGATCAAGATTACGAAAATTATTGGGAGTATTTGGTAAGGTATTTTGATACCATTTTCTTCAGATATGTAGTTACGCAAGTCTAGAAACTACATATAAAATTTCATTGAAATATAAGGAGTAGAAGTATGGTTTTTGAATTTCTTTCCAAAACTAGTCCAGAGAGAAAAATTCTGGACAGCATACTGTCAAGGGCAAAAACGTAATTTTCTGTGTTTACTCGAATATCCAAATGACCAAACCTTTTTAAGGATATCAAGTACTATAGGTTGGGGTTCTAAAATAAAAATTTCAAGTAAAACGGAGTTCGGGAAGTATGTTTACCGAATAAATCTTTCGGACTGCGCCGAGCTGAAATTTTCGGGGTGTTACACCGCCCCGTTGCCATCCCTAATGCTTTGTCCTTTCATGGAACACAAAATTTTCACCAATAGTTATAGTAGACTTGTTATCACAGAAGAACGTCGCAGGCTTTGATGGGACTAATCCAAAATCACTTAGTAAGAACCATATCCACTGAACTTCACACATACGCCAAAGCCCTATATTCGGCTTCAGAGGATGATGTAACACCCCTGGGCCGGCTTACCATACATCCCGAGGAGTCTGGCTTGCCGTACAACCCAAGGAGTTACCGCCACACCCAAAACGAGAGCTATCACTCTCTTGACAGTCCCCGCTCTAGGTGCACAGGCTAAAAGAAACTTCACTCAACAAACACAGCCACCCATTTTAAGATAATATATAAGAGATATATATATAAATATTTACAAAATATATACAGAAAGTTTTGCCTAATGGCCAAAACATAAGTTCCAAGTCCTTTTTGTCCCCCACTAACTAAGATTAGTCACTCCCCTGGCTACAGAATATTTACACAAAAAGGAATAAACCCCTACAGACCTTCCGGGTATCCCGCCTACTCAATCTGGCGATACGTCGGACCCGTAAACTCACCCCAAACCAGGTGCCATTCCCCTTCGAACCATGTGATATGGTCTAGGGAACGAGAGGTGACCATGACCATAGACCACTCCTCCCAATACTCGCGAGGACTTGGGTCCCACGGGTAAGGGTAATAAACTATAAACTCTAAGGGATTACTTCCCACAAGCACCTCGATGGGGTAAAAACCAAAAGTGGCCTGTACATCAGGACCCTCAGGAATACCAGTGAGCTGTAGGAGCATAGCCATGTGCGTAAGGGTCGGTACCACTCATCTGCTGCACAAAATCGTCGTAGTCCATGCCACGACCCACATCTTCCGACGAACTAGGGGAGTTCGTCGGGCTGCAAGAGCTGACACTAGATTCCATCTGAAAACAACACATTGGAGTGTAGTTAGCACAACGGCTAAGCAAGGAAATCCATTGGTTTCCCGAAACTAAATAAAGGTTTTGAAAACCAAGACGTTGAAAACTTTATTCTTTCTTACCAAGAAAGTTTCCCATGCAATAGGACAAAATCATTTGAGAATACAAATAGATAGTGAAAATCATTCATCACAGGGAAATTTCCTTACTAATCATCTCCAGAAAATGAATTCACTAGCATATTTCAGTGCTAGCCCTTAACACACTTCTCTCGTAGTTACAGCATAACTACCATTCATTATAAAAATATCCTTAGTTTCCTTAACTTGAGAGCTTGAGGCCTTAGGAGCAATCAATCCTGTCCCCTCCTTTCCACTTGGGTCTCGACTCGGGGTCAATGTCTGGCATCCCCCTGTATCATATCGATTCCCTTGGATCTATACCGAATCGTTACAATGAATCCTAGTTGGCCTAACTAGGTTCGTTGAAACGAATCTTGCCCGATATCTCATGAGTAACTATACTTAAGTGTGCACACCCCCGCAAACCGCAGCTTACGAGTGATACAGTACCCGGCGAATAGACTTCGCCCTCAGTATGAATTGCATGTCATACGGCATAAACCAAACCACTGGGCCATGTCACTTTAAGCCCTCCCATGAAGTTTGTCAAGTAAATAACCATCGGGCCATGGCAATTAAGCCCTCCCGTAGATCAATCAAGGTCCTCATCAACTCGCCAAAAACGTAAGGGTTTTCCTTCTCCTTCTCTTCCACGACATTGATTCATTCTCAAGGTAATCTGATAGTACCCCCTTTATCATTCACTCAGTAGTCACGGGTAACACGTATCACCTTTCCATGTCACATAATAGACATATATGATACACAATTAACATAACATCTTTCTACTTCAGGTATACGTATATGGTATTCACATCATACATACGTATAGACATACGGTTTCATATACATACGCAACATATACCTATACGGTTCCAAGTATAGATATACATACAAATAGAGTTCAATACACATATATATACTATATATACACGGTTTCAATATATATATACATATACTAAACAATTCCATGTTTAATACATATATACACTATATATATATATATATATATATATATATATATATATATATATACGGTTTCAATATATATATATACACACTAATTATTATTTTTTATTTAATATATATATTTTCGAAAATGGCATATATATATACACATATTGTACACGATATACTCACATCATAAATACATGTACATATTGTCAAACATAACCTTTATAAGCATGGATGCTCACAATTTCTACTAGTATGCACACACTAGAGTTCAACTCAACATCCCTAATTCATCAATTGCTATCAATTACTCAATTTCAAGAATCCTCAACCAACTTAAGGAATTTCCTTACCTCAAAGTGGTCACAATTCCTTAGAAATAACCTTGGATGATTTCCCCCAAATTCCAATTTGAAACCCTAGATTACAATTATCATCATAACAAGAGATTTCAAGAAATTACTCTCAAATTCATGCTCTAGGAAGGAAAATAGAACTATTTATCGAATAAAAACGAAGATTTACCGAATGTTTGAAGACTTTGGTGAAGGAATTGGCTATGGTAGTTGAAGCTTGGTGAGGAAGATGATGAAATTTCTTTCCCCTTTTCCTTCTTAATTTTTTCGGCCAAATGGCCATAAAATGGGAGAAAAGTCTTTATAAATCAAGATAAAATTTTTGGGATAATATTTGAGTGACACATGTCAAATCCCTATTGGTAGCTTTAAGAAAATATCTTAATTTCGACAGTTCAGGGCCAAAACAGATGAATTTTCGGTAGAAAATAATTTAAATAGAATATTTCTTGAAACCACAAATTTATTCCAGTCAAAAGCTCCAATTGGGCTAGGTTCGGTACACCGCAAAATTTAGGTTCAGTGCACCGTGAAATTTAGGTTCTTCACAAATAAATTTTCGGATCAAAAATTTGACACATCACTTTATCGGATAGTTTTAAGAAAATGAGGAACTGTAGAGAAAATTTATTCGGGGCAATCGGAATGCTAACTCATCGGAACAGGTGAGGGGTTACAGATGATTTTGAGACTGTAGCCTGCTTCTTGCACTTCCAAGATATCAAAGAATTCCCAAGAAATATACAATAACCAGTTATGGATTTCCTTGTTTCTGGACATGTTGCCCAATCTGAATCCGTGAAAGCTTGCAGATGGACATTAGAATCTGCTGGAAAGAATATCCCTTTACCTAGAGCCCCTTTCAAGTACCTCAACATCCTTTGTGCCGCTGTTAGGTGCTTATCAGTTGGTTTGTCAATGAATTGACTTAGCTGCTGTACTGCATATGCTATATCAGGTCTTGTAGCTGTCAAGTAGAGAAGTCTTCCTACAAGTCTTCTATAAACACCAGCATCTATAAGAGTTACTCCATCACTGTGCATAAGCTTATGTCTTGGAACTATGGGACTTGCTATAGGCTTACTGTCCAAGAAGCTAGCTTCTGTCAAAATATCAAGTGTATATTTTCTCTAACAAAGATTGAGACCAACTGAAGTCCTGGTTGCTTCAATGCCCAAAAAATAACTGAGATTCCCTAGATCTTTTATTTTAAAAGTGGAATCTAAGAACTGCTTTAGTTCATCAATAGAATTCATGGCATCACTTGTAATGATTATGTCATCTACATAAACCAAAAGAGACGTGAAAGAATCAGATGAATGTTTAACAAATAATGAAGGATCAGACTTAGCTTGAGTAAATCCATTAGATAGCAATGCTAATGTGAGTTTTGCATTCCACTGTCTGCTAGCCTGCTAGAGCCATATAATGATCTTGTTAACTTGCAGACTTGACTGGGTTTATCACTTTAATTTGAAAACCGGGGGCAGTACCATATAAACTTCTTCATTAAGCTCACCATGAAGAAAAACATTATTGACATCTACTTGTTGGATATACCACCCCTTTGTTACTGCCACTACAAGAAGGGTTCTTATAGTGGTGATTCTTGCAACTGGTGAAAAGATCTCAACATAGTCCACCCCTAGTTACTGAGTGTATCCCTTTGTCGCTAACCTTGCCTTATATCTTTCTACTGAACCATCAGCTTTGTACTTGATTTTATACACCCATTTGCACCCAATAGGTGTTTTCCTAGAGGGTAAGTCTGTAAGAACCCATGTATGATTGTCATGTAGTGCTTGAATTTCCTTTTGCATTGCATCTCTCCAACATTCTTGTGATGCAGCTTGTGTATATGTACTAGGTTCACTTGTAGAAGAAATATTCATGGAGAAAATCCTATGTGCAAGTGCCAAGTTTTCATATGAGAGGACAACATGTAAAGGATGAGGTGAGGTAAACCTGTTTTGTTTTTCAATTGTACCACAATGATAGTCTTGGAATCTTATTGGAGCAACCTTTGTTCTCACAGATCTCCTTGGCTGCAAAGGTTTTTGCTCAATTAAATTTTCTTCCTCAATTTGCTGTTCTAGACTAGAAGACTGTTGTTCAACTATATTATCTTCTACAGCTTGCTGATCTGGACTAGAGTACTCCTCAATGGTACCAACATTTGTAGCATTTGTAAGGTCTTGAGATGCATGCTGCTCAGAATTATGAGAGGCTTCCTCTGGAAAGAAAAGAGTTGGCAAAGTAGGACTGCAGTACCCTGTCTCCTTAGCTCTTGTAGTGCCAATTAAATTTTCTGATTTGAATGGAAATGATTGCTCATAAAACTGTACATCTCTGGAAACAAAGGTTGACCTACTGTGAAGGTCATACAATGTGTAACCTTTGATATGAGTTGGGAAACCTATGAATACGCACTTCCTCCCTCTTGCTGCCATTTTATGTCTTCCCTGTGACAACGTAGACGCATAACAGAGGCACCCAAATACTTCCAAATGACTATAGTTTACAGGCTTTCCAAACAATGTCTCAAAAGGTGCCTTCCAACCAAGAATACCTGTAGGAACTCTGTTAATTAAGTAAGCAGCATGAAGGACACAATGCCCCCAAAACTTTAGTGGCAACCCTACTTGAAATCTCAAAGCTCTTGCAACATTAAGTATATGTTGATGTTTTCTTTCAGCTATAGCATTCTTTTGAGGAGTTTCCACACATGTTTTCTGATGTACAATCTCTCTTTCATTGTAAAATTCCAGCATATTGAATTCAAGACCATTGTCACTCCTTATAATTTTGACTTTGGTTGAGAATTGTGTATCAACATAACTGCAAAAATTCTTAAGTAAAGTCCTTGTGTCTGATTTTTGCTTCATCATATGAATCCAAGTAAATCTGCTATAGTCATCAACAATTGTTAAGAAATAACATTCTCCATTCATAGCACAGACAGAGAAGGGCCCCCAAATGTCGGTATGTATGAGTTCAAAACAAGCAGAGGTTCTAGTAGCACTGATAGGGACAGAGTTTCTCTTGTGTTTGGCAAAATGACACGCATCACAAATCAATTCATCCTTATTCACTGAACATTGAATACCATCCAATAGATGCATTATATTAACAGGAAAATGTCCTAGTCTATTATGCCAAGTATGTATACTGACATTATTACAATGCATAGATTCATCAAAAACACTAGTTTTCTTCGTTGGTGGATTGATAAAGTAGTAAAACCCTATATCCTCCCTAGCAAAACCACTCATCTTCTTGCGAGGTTGTTCCTGAATCAAGCCATCACAAGTAGACTACACGCTGATTTTGTCAGTTGACTAGCAGACACAATGCTGAAAGTGAAGGTAGGTGTATAAAGCACATTCTGTAAATAAAGAACTTCAGTAAGCTTTATAGTCCCTACATGTGTCACTGGAACAATTTCACTATTTGGCATATTCACAACAATTCCTTGCACACGACTGTAAGTATCAAAGTAATTTAAATCACACACTATATGATTCGTAGCTCTAGTATCTAATATCCAAATGTCTGAATGTTTAGTAAAGCATTAATACAGGTGACAAAAGTGTACTTGCCTTTGGGATATTGTTCTGTTGTTGCTTTGAGGTTAGGGACCAAACCTGAAGACATGACACTCACACTGGCAGCTGTGGATGAACCTGAGCTATTTTGTCCAACTTGTGATTGCAGCATAGAAATGAGCTTATGGATTTGCTTGTTGGACAAGCTAAGATCAGCTTTTACCTGTCCGGAATTAGTAGACTTCTGATTAGTATTACCTAATACTGCAGCAGAAACTCCAGTCTGTATCTGTTTGCCTTTACACTTGTATCCTGGTATCCAACCCGGTGGATAACTGTGTTTCTTATAACACTTCTCAGCAGTATGACCATTCATTCCACAGAAAATGCACTTAGCCAAAGATTTATTCACATTATTGAAGGTAAATCTCCTTTTGTTGTTATTGTTTACAGCAACCACAATGTTTTCACTTACTGCATTAGTGATGCTAGCAATAATGTGCACAGTTTCAAAGCCATGCAACTGCTTCTCTAACTTCAATGCCATGGCAAAAACCTTGTGCACAGGTGGCATAAGCTCTAGGACAAGCACTCCTGACTTTATGTTTGAAAACTCATCACTCAAGCCTTTCAGAAAGCGAATAACCTCATCATCCTCTCGTTCTTTTCTGATCTTAGCAGCTAATTCCCATAAGCACTTTGGAACAGTCAAACCACATCGACACTTTAGATTACATTCACATATAGGAAAAGGCCTCAATGCACTCATTTCTTCCCATAAAATTCTAGACTGAGATAGTAATCAGTAACACTACAAGCTCCATGTTTAAGGCTATAAATCTCATCTTGAAGATCAGAAATTCTATGAGCATCTACTTGTGAAAATCTATTTTTCAAATCCTCCCAAATGCGTGTAGCTAAATCAAAGTACATCACACTTTGTGCAATTGAGGGACTAAGAGAATTGATAATCCAGGAACTAACCAGAATATTGCATCTCTCCCATGCCTTGTACTCTGGATCGCTAGTAGCAAGTACTGGAACTGCTCCACTGATGATTCCCCACTTGTTTCTCTCTTTGAGTGCCATTGTCATGGATCTGCTCCACGAACTATAGTTGGAAGCTGTTAAAGGAGGACTAACGAGCACTTTGCTCGCACTTTCATTGGCGGGAAGAAGAAGAGGATCTTCTGCGTTCGTCGTTCGTCGCAGAGGTTCGATCACTGGAGTACGGGCTTGTTCCGGCGGAGAAGCCTCCGTGTTGTTACCTCTAATCGCCGAGATAACAGCTGCATAGCTTCGATTTCCACGCTCTGATACCATTTCAATTTAATAGGAAAGGAAAAATTGCAGCAGTAGTTGAAGAGCTTTCATGGTTGAAAGAGAAACAGAGAAAAGACTTTTATTGATCTGAAATTGTTTCTTATAGGTGGAATGGGAGACTATATATATAGTCAAACAAGAAGATAAAAATACAAGAATATCCTTCTAACAAACTCAAGAAGAGTTGGATACAGAATGTTCTAGAATCTCATTCTTCAATAGTCACCATCATTGAACCATACGCAGATCGAGCTTCAAATCGCTACCTATTCGCAAGTTATCCTTGGCAGGATAAGAGGATCGAAGTGTAAAGCTAGAGGCCTTTGTTTTAATTGTGATGAGATATGCTATCGAGGTCATCGTTGTAAACACCTCTTCTGCATTTTGAGTGTAAATGACGAGGAATCTAACATTGTTGAGATTTCCTTGAATGCAATCACAAAGGGTCCACTACACGAGTAAGACGATAAAACGTAACTCCAAGTAGCAATTGCAAGATAACCATTGATAGCATTGATTGACACTGACCAGGAACACACAATTTTCTTAATGCAACCACAACCACAACTACTTACCTACAACTACCTATGAGTCCTCACTCGGGCATGCCACGCAAGTGGCGGTTGTAAACAGGGAGTGTCTCTTAAATTTTGAAGTCTAGGATCAAGTAGGTTCTAAATAGTGATCTAGTCCATCTTTACTTAGATTGCTCGTCACAGATTTCTATGTGATTTCCTGGCCTCACAGGATTTGACATAGCCTTAGGATCGAAGTTAAATGGCTTAGCGCATTAGGACTTATTTTGTGGGACTTAAATGCCTTATGCATGAAGTTTTGTTTAAATAGAAAACAAGTCTCATGGTCAAGCATACATGGATCATGGTGATTTTGTGTTGATTACCACGAATTAATTGCCCGCACCGTCAAAGATAAAGTTCCCAATCACAGTGATTGATGAATTAGATAGATGAATTGCATAGCGCCTGATATTTTACCTAGCTTGACCTTTGTTTAGGCTATTAAAAAATCTGTATGTGCTAGGATGATATAAAAAAAGGGCCTTAGCTTGCGCACTCACCATGGTTATTTTGAGTTTCTAGTCATGTCATTTGGGCTCACAAATGCATTGTCAAACTTTCAATCTCTACTCTCACCAAAAAAAAAAAAATACTTCTAATCTCTACTGAACGAGCAGCATGGGCTATTCCTTATAAGGATAATGTCCTTTTATCTTTATCATATAATCAATGCCAAAGGAGTATTAGTTGACACTAAAGAAGTGCAAGCAACCCCGACCCTGAGTGGCTATAGTCCCATCGAATGAATGCTTGTCAATTATTCCTGTTAGATACAAGGTATTTATAGCTAAACCATACAGAGAACAGTGGAAGGTAGTTCTAACCAACAAACAAAAACAAATACAGATATAAATTCCTTAAGAATAGGTCTAATCCTTAACACGCCTCCGCAAGATAGAGGATCCGTCTGAGACTCCAAAATTGGGTCTGAAGCGCAAAATAACTGTCGTCCAAGAGGTTTGGTAAGCAAATCAGCCACCTGTTCAGAGGACCGTACATGTTGTACACACAAAGAGCCATCTGCAACGCGTTCACGAACAAAGAAATAATTCAGCGCTAAATGCTTCATCCTGGAGTGGAACACTGGATTCTTGCATACATACGTGGCACTAAGATTATCCGTTAGTAATTTGGGAACCGAGCGTAGCACCACACCAAGTTCTCCAAGCAAATTTTGAATCAATAACACTTCTGCAATACCATTAGCTAAAGCACTATATTCAGCCTCAGTCGAAGACCGAGACACTGACCGCTACCTAGCCAACTTCCATGAAACAACATTTGAACCAAAATAAACCACGTACGCAGTCGTAGACCGACCAAATGCATTAATAACACCCCAATCAGAATCAGAATAAACCGACAAAGTAAGTGGTACACCACGTCTCAGGAACAACCCAAAATATAACGTTCCCTTCAAATACCGGAACAATCGTTTAACTGCTTGCCAGTGAGCTTTTGTTGGGGCATGCATAAATTGCGCCCTACGATACAACTGAGCATCCATAGGTTGACCATCACCATCTCGTAAAGTGGAGGACGAACATAGAGGTGTAGCAACCTCCTTCGCCCCCGTCATCTGAAAATGCTCCAAAAGATCAGAAATATATTGACTCTGTAAAAACATTAAACCAGTAGAGGTCAATACCACCTCAACCCCTAAAAAATGATGAAGGGCACCAAGATCCGTCAAGGAAAACCTGTGTGAAAGCTGACAGACAAAAGAGTTCAAAGTAGACATGTCGTTCCCTGGGAGTACAATATCATCCACATACACCAAGAAATAAATGATAGATGTATCAGATCTATAATAAATAGAGAATGATCGGCAGCCAAGCGGATAAAACCAATCGAAAACAAAAAATTAGCCAAATCCATGTACCAAGCCCGATGAGCTTGCTTAAGCCCATAAATAACTTTTTTTTAGACGACAAATATAACCCGAACAAGATAAATTAACAAACCCTGGTAGCTGCTCCATATAAACATCTTCACACAAAGTCCTATTTAAAAAGGCATTATTGACATCAAGTTGGCGCAGACACCAACCTTGGGACAAGGCAATAGAAAGAATAATGTGAATGGTCACCTGTTTGATCACGGGACTAAAAGTTTCAAAATAATCACGCCCTGGCTATTGGAAAAAACCTTTAGCCACTAAACGGGCATTGAACCGATCAATATAACCATCATGTTTACGTTTAACACGAATTACCTACTTAGAGCCCACCATAGCATAACTACTACGAGGTACAAGCTCCCATGTTTCATTTCGAAGCAATGCCTCAAACTCATCAACCATCGCACGTTTCCACCTAACATCACGGAGAGCTTGAGAAACAGAGCGAGGCTCAATAGATTCTGGCATTGGACGGGCTGTAGCAAAATTGACAAACTTATCATTCAAGTAACGTGTATTTGGCTTTCGAACCAGCCTAGGACGAGAAGAAGCATCAGGAGGAGCAATGGAAGACGATGGTACACTCGACACCGGAATAGAGACGAACTTGTTGGTAGACGCTGAGCCTGAAACTGACCCATCGGAGGGCACTGGCACCGAAACTGACACATCAGTAGACACAGGGTGATCAGGCACACCTTGAGGGGGAATTTCATGCGGTTGAGTTTTTGTGAAATTGGCAAGGGTAACGGGGTTGGGAGATGTAATGGTAGTGGAATAAAAATTGGTGTAGATGAGTCACATGGTGTAGTGAACTAAGGTTAGGGCATAGACATGTCACGGAAAGGGAAAACAGTATCTTGAAAACGGACATGCCGAGACAAATAAATCCGACCTGTAGCGGGATCCAAACATTTGTAAGCAGACTGACCTAAAGAGTAACCAAGAAACACACAGGCAACAGACTTTGGATCAAACTTGGTACGCACATAAGGCCGTAACCAGGGAAAACACAAACACCCAAAAGGGCGCAATTTAGTATAATTAGGCAACCGACCAAACAATTTTTTAAACGGGGACTGGCCACCTAAAATACAAATAGGCATGCGATTAATCAAATAAACAGCAGCTTGGAAAGCATGGACCCAATACAAAATAGGTAACGAGGAAAAATGAAGCAACGCCATCCCTATTTCAGCAATATGCCGATGTCGTGTAAAGAAGTTATAATGGTTTTGTACTAGATAAGGAATTAACAGAAAATGGAAATTTGTGACTTTTATGAATATTGCATGAAAAACAGGAATGTCAAAGTACATAATCTGAATTTAAAGGAACGTTATTACATTTAAGAATGTAAGCTAACACTTTATTTGATGGATGACCGAACTGATGATGCCACTATGAGACATGATACTTTATAGTGACATTAACTAGGCCAGGGCTCGAAGCAAGAAGACAATAGATATCATTGACAATTTCCCCGCAGACTAATAACATCCCTGACGGTAGATCCTTTACCAAGAAATAAGAGTAAAAAAATTCAACCGAAACATTGTTAGTGCTGCACAGCTTAGAAACTGAGATCAATTTTTTATGTAAATTCGGAACAAATAAAACATTGGATAGCAAGAGTTGATGCAAAGGAGTAGACAAAGAGGAAGTGCCCAAGTGAGAGATGGGAAGAGTAGTACCATTACCTAACATAATTTCATCAGGGCCCTGTGATGAAGACAGGCTAGACACAGTATGATGTGAGGCTACGATATCCATTACCCAGATTGTTGTGGAATAGTGGCCGCCATAGTAGTGTTCACAACTGGTATATTAGAAGGTTGCGCCACCACAACATCAATATTGTTCTTCTTCAAGAATTTTGCTAATTTTCGACAATGTCTAGTATCATGACCCGAGAAATTGCAAAACTTGCAAAATCTTTGAGAGCGAGAAGAATCGCCCCCAAAAGTAGACTAATGTCGAAAGCCATTATGACCCCCATGACCTTGACGACCCGAAAAAAATATGACCAGTACTTACTGCCCCAAACGCTAGCGATGCGCTTGAACTAGGAGGCCGATGCCAGGTGATATTCGCTGTAGGCAAAACATCATGAGCAACTTATTCACGCTCCTTCAGAAGTCGCTCATAGTCAGTGAGCATATCAGATAATTCATCAAAGCTCACCGGAGTTTCACGAACACGGACAACTGCAACAATCGGATGGAAATCATCACCCAATTGTGTAATGACATGAACGATGAGGTCTTCCTCCTCAACTGGATTATGTGCAATAGCTAGAGAATTAGCAATAGAGTGCATGTCACGCAAGAAATCTACAACCGAACGAGAGCCTTGCAGATTTTGTTGGTCCCGGTGGTAACGATGTGAGTCTAGAAGGGGGGTTGAATAGACTCACAAGGGGTTTTTGAAAACTTTTTCAAGAGAGTTAAGTTGCAGCGGAAAGATTATATCAAAATTTAGTTTCACTTTGCACTTTGAATTTTCTTATAAAAGTTATTATGTTTGAGTGGAATATGTTATGCAATACGTAAAGTAAATAAGAGAGAGAGAGAGAGAGAGATTTTTATAGTGGTTCGGCTGTTAACTAAGCCTACTCCACTCTTCTTCACAACTCGTGAAGGTTTGCACTATATTCCCCGTAATAGTACAAACTTCGTTACAACAAGCTCCTTTGATCACTCAGCCCGGCAGCCTTGTTGTTGTAGGTTTTTCAACTCCTTCCAAGTTTACTCCGCCTCTTTCTACTTCACTTGTAGAGATGGTTGAAAGGTTGAGATTGTTCTCCAACTTGAAATTCTTGTGATTAGTTTCCTTGATGATCTTCTTGATCACACAAGAATTTCTTATGAAAACTGAATATCACTTGTAAGCTTATGAATATCACACTGAGAGCTTTTTACTTGCTAGACAATATTTTCGCGTTTTTCAACCTTGTCAAAGTGGGATGGGACAAGGGTATTTATAGGTGGAATTTCAGATCCGTTGGAGGGAAAGTGAAATTCAAAACCTATTATCCAGTGTGTAATATCCAATGGGTAAGGTTTTCATCTTTTTCAGAATGTCAGTACTTTCTAGTCGTTTGTCCACTTTAATGCAAGGACAATTTGTCTTTTGTCCCACAAAAAGGTGACAATCATTAAATGCTCCTTGGGATCGTTGCATAGGACCCGATTTGACATTCAGTTAAACTCATTCTCAAGGCAGTAGATAATACAACTTATCAGAGAATGTCTTTGCCTTGGTGTGTGAGAGAATGATTGACCTTATCATTTCTCTTAAACTCCTCGAGTCAATCATGGTTTTGATTGCTCGGTCATAAGAACTTGACCCTTCCATTCTTCGGCCTGATCCTAGTCTTCGGTTCTTCAAGTCTTCATCACTTCAGATCTTCCAATCTTTGGTTATTCAACTCTTCGGTTGGATTTTCAAGACTTCGGTGTTCATGACTTGAATCCTTTTTCAAGAAGGATTCGTTACTAAGGATTCGGTTATCCTATAAGACTAAGATAAGAAAGTAGAAACCTATTCTAAAAGACACAAGGGATTGAGGGGTCTCCTCGGGCAATTGATATCATCAAAATCAACAGCTCGGGGTTCCTAACAATTTCCCCCTTTTTGATGATGCCAACACCTTAAGTTCATTCTATTCGGCTTTCTTTATCCACAAAAGGATTTTCATTAAGTATGCCTGAATAGTTGAAGTTTTACATAAGAGTTCGAGGAGTAAAACAAAACTAAAAAAAAACACACACACACACGCTAAACCCTAAAGGAAAATGTCTTTTATTCATCAAGGAGTTTTTCATAAAACATTACAGAGGAAAACATAGAGAGTTTTAAAAGCAAATAAAAACTTCTTCTTATTTTGAGCTTTCGCCAGTCTTCTTCTTCTTCTCGTTCTCCCAGATTTTGTACTCCTTGAGTTGGATCATGTCATTGATTTCTTTCCTTGCTTTCACAGTGTCGAGTCCTTCAATCTTGAAAGCATATTTCTTGTGTAGCTTCAGCATTAGATAGTTTTGGACAACTTCACCAAGATTTTCTCCCCTTATAACTCCCCAGTCCCACCACTTTATCAGTTCGGGAACATTCATTCCATCGGAGAAGCTTTGTTGCATGGCAGTCAAGATTTGGACAATGCCATTCATTTTGGCTCGACCATCAGCTGATTTGTTGATCTTGTTTTCATTTTCAAGTTCTTTTGTAATTTTCTCAAATCTTTTCTGTTTTTCTTGCTGATTTTTTAAGATCTCTTCGTCCTTCTTCTTTTGCTCAAAAATTCTTTCATTGTGATCTCTCAAGAATATCATTCTGTCCATGGGTTGCTTTTTGTTCCAGAAGGGTGGAATGTTGCATTCCTGATAGGGCTTTCCAGATCCTTCCTTGTATGGAACGTATTTAATAGGTTCTCCATTGACTCTTCGAGTCATTTGTTTCATTTTGTTTCTTTTGTCTTTTGGAACTCGGTTCACCACCGGAAGGTTTATTTTGCTTTCTCTTCGGGGATGGTGAAGGAGATGGAGTTTTCTTAAGGTTTAGAATGGCCTTTCTTTCTCATGAGACATCATCATTGTCCTGATCATCATCTCTTCGGACAATTTCTTTTCCCTTGCAAGTACTCGGAGGAGTTCCTTTCATCTCTTCCCCCTTGTTGGTATCATTACTTTCAATCAGAGTGTCCACTTTGTTGCTCAGACGATTGATGCAGACTTGCAGTTCCTTAAGAGTCCATTCGAACTCAGAAACGTAGGATCCCATCGTGTGTTGATTTCCAGTGACGTATTCAAGCTTGGAGTAGGATAGATCAAGATGTTCTTTGATAAAGGCATGCTTCGTAACCAAATCACGCTATATGGTTGTGATTTCAGTTACCGAGTCCTTCAAGGATCCAAGGGAAATGAGATTTTCAGGAAGGCAGTATCAATCTTTTTCTCAAGAGCCATAAGCCTTTCATCAGTATTGGTCTTAGAGGACTTCTTTTTCTGCCTTCGAATATCCCTTTTGACTTTAGTGATGGACTCATTTAGAGATTTGAATTGAGCATCTTGAGTCCTTGCTAATCCATGTATGGCATTTAACAGAGAGGTGAAAGTAGAGGAGGTGTTAACAATTACCTCAGAAGAGTCCGAGCTCTTAGACATTTCAGCAGTATGACTATGACTGTCCTTGGGAGGTGCGTCCATGTTTCCACCTTGAGCCAGGACGAGTTCATGTCCTTCAGCAGATTTGAGTTCGTTGGATTCATCAATCGGGGAGGGTAAGTCTTCGGGACTGACACTTAGGGATGATTCCATGTTTTCATCCGGAGTGAAGTCAGGAAAAACTTCTACCTCAACATCGACGAGATTAAGATCTGATGTGATCATCTCTTCATCAACGATTTGCAGTCCATCATGATTCGCACCTCGAGATGCTTCCATGGTTTCATCTCGGGCTGAACTAGGACTAAGCATAACTTGTGGTTCCAAGGATTCGGTAGGTGCAGACTTCGACTCATCAGTTTGGGGCTGATTCGAATCATCATTGGCACGAGTAGTCTGTTCACCTGTATCGGAATTGACAACAGTTCGGGAAGGAGGAATTCCATTTCCAGATGGGTCATCGTTGTCATCATCATCATCATCCTTCTTATTATTTAGATCACGGCATCCTTGATTCGGATTAGAGTCCGAATCCTCATCATCATCTTTGTCTTCGTCAGGTTGACGGCTTGGTCCAACATCAAGTCTAAGATCCCTTATCTCTGTCTGTGCTCAAGAGATATTATGGATCTTGGCAATCTTCATATCTTCTAACATCAGGCGTTCCCGAGGTGTTCGGTAGCCAACGTTTAGATCAATAGATTTGCCAAACCGAGTTGTTTTCCTTGTAGCTTTTCAGCAAAGACCCTTTCAATCTCATCTGGTCTTGTGGCATCAAAAACTGATTGTGTACCCATCCAATCCAGTGCCCATTCTTCCTCTTCTGCCATTTGACTAATAGTACTAGCAATAACTCGAAGGCTTGACATTCTCCATTCCTGCCAGTTGTAAATGCGAGCAAGTTCTCGTCTCAATATTTCTTCATGAGAGGGTAAGGCAGTGAATGCTTCTGCAAGGGGCATCTCAACATCAGATTCCTCATATGCAAGTTGTTGAGCCAATACAGCGTCGGCATTAATTTGATGAGAAATATGATCAGGATGGAGGGTGAGCTGTTGGAATAACTCGGGTACTTCACTGTCAGGTGTGTCAGATGAAATCTCTTCAATTCGGACAGTTGAGACATATGGCCATTGCAAGTAGAGGTGTCTGTGAACATAATGTAACACCCCAATTTCTGCTCTGACAACTATTACAATATGCGTAATATAACGCTGCGGAAGCTTACATCTTACAGCAGTAAACTGGGTGCTACCGCCATACTTAGAGTGAAGCCTATCACCTCTTTGATAAAACTTCCACTCTGAGTGCACAGGCTAAAAGAAATACACTCAACATCAACACCCCAAACATAAAAAAAAAATATTCTAGGCGTATATATTAATATCAAAAGATATTTATAAGAATTTGCCCGACGGGCTGTTATTTACAAACTTCGGGTCCTCCACTACCCTAACAGACTAGAGCCAGCCAAAACTAAGGCTACCAAAAGATATATATACACAAAAAGAGAAAACCGAGAAAACCATCCAAAAACTTCCCAACTCTGGCCCTCTAATCCAAACTTCGGTACACCGGTGTGGTGTACGTGCCCCAAACGAGGTGCCACTCTCCCTCGAACCACATGATGTGATCGAGGAAGCGACACTCGACTAACATCATTGACCACTCGTCATGAAAATCTCGTGGGTCGGAGTCCCACGGACACGGGTAACGGACAATGAACTCGATAGGGTCAGAACCGGGAATAAGCTTTATGGGGTAGTACCCATACTGAGCATTTGACTCATCTACTAAGTCCAAAAAGGAACAAGGATTGACTGGGCTGA
>NXFB01000045.1:109564-136675 GCA_002525835.2 Ipomoea batatas
ATGTACATATATGCATCCTATACATATGATATATATATATACTACATACATGTATATATGTATATATATATATATATATATAGGTATTGACATATACTATATTCACAAGATAGGTAATTTGGCACACTAACAACATAACATAACATATTTCATAGTATAGATAATTACACAAACTAGCACCATAACATGACATATACATATGTGTATCATGTAGAACATAGTCATTTCTAGTATATATATAAACATAAACACAATAATTTCACATACAACTCCACAATCACAAATCAATTACCCATTTACCTAATTTCAAGTGACTTCAACCCACTTAAGGAATTTCCTTACCTCAAATAGCTACTAAAATCCTTAGAAGAGTCTTTGAGTGATTTCCCCCAATTTCTTCTTGAACCCTAGGCTAGAATCCAACATCATAACAACACAATTTAGGAAATCTAAACTTAGATTATGAATCTAGAGAGGAATATAAGACTATCTACCGAATAAAATCGAGAACTTACCGAATAAAAGTGGAAGTTTAGAAGGAATTGGCTATGGTTTAATGGAGGAAAAATGGTGGAAGATGAAGATGAAATCCCACTCCACTCTCTCTCTCTCTCAATTCGGCATTGGTGAAGGGAAATGGGAAAAATGGGCTTTTATATTTATCACATCTCTTATGTGATAAGATTAAGGAAAAATTAATAAAATAATAAAATATCTCCACAACATATCAGTTATGGTCCCAACAGATAAGGTTTCGGTGGAAAATAATCCAGAAAGAATAATTTCCGAAACCACAAATTTATTCCAGTCAAAAGCTCCCAAAATGGGCTAGGTTCAATACACTGCGGGAATTTCGCGGTGTACGATCAGAATGGATTTTCACCCTTATACTCCGTCCAAATTCAACTTAATTAAGCAGGAAGTTCATACTTAGTCATAATATGCCTAATAATCCATTTCCTAGGGAAATCCGAGCTTAAAATTCGTCCTCGAAAATTTTACGGTTCGTGACCAGCACGAACGATCGCAGCTTAATGACAACTATACCTCCGTATAAAAATTCCCTTGACATATCGGGAGATCATCTTATGAATGTCATAGCCTAAAGATATATTTTCCGACCCTTAGACTTATCGGAAAGACGAGGGGTTACACATAATCCAGAGCAAGCATTATCCGAGCTATGAGTGGAGACATTTGTTCGGTAATCTGTCTTCTGACCACTTCAGGTATCGGTCTATAAGATGGACGATAGATATCAATGTCTTCCCCCTCAGACTCATCCTCTATCCATGTAGATTCTGAGTCTGATTCCTCATAACTTCATGGCATAGTAATGGCCAAATGTTGTGATCTGGTTATAGGAGCAATGGGACCTTGAGTTTCAACAAACAAGGGTTCGAAAGATTGCATAGGCTCGGAAACAGGTTGTGTAGAGAGGGATTCGGGTTGTGAAGGCTTCGGTTTCATTAGCCTGGTAAGAGGCATCTTATCATCTTCATCACTATCATCTTTAGAGAGATCAAGAGGTGGAGGGAGAACTTGGTGTTGATCAACAATTCGAGTTTGCCTTGGTTCCTCATCTGCTGGTAGGACAGCAGTAGATTGGGTCTCATGATGAATTTCTTGTTACTTTGTCCGATCCATTCTTTGCTTCTTTTTCGGACGTTTAAGCTGTTTTGCTTTCCTCTTCTTTGTTTTTGCCTTTGTGTCTCTTGCCTCTTCCTCGGATGAGGATTCGGCATGTCGTGAAGATTTCCCATGCTTGGACCTTTTCTTTCTTGATTCTTTCTTATGCTTTTTTATCCTTCGGCTTATCAGTTTTATCAGATTTCTGACTCTTAGAGGCTTCGGTGATTTCCTTTTCAACTGATCCTTTAGAAGTTTTGGACTTATGTTTCTTTCCCTGGGCAGCTTCCATCTTTTCTGCCTTACGCTTTTTCGATTTGTCTGCCTCTTTCTCAGACGAGGATTCGGTTTGCTTTGTCTTTTTCGGTGTTGATGATTCGGTTTGTGGTTTTGGTTGATGTGTAGATCCTTCTGAGGCATGGCCTTTTGATGCTTCAGTTTTCTCCTCTCCAACTGAGCTTCTTGAAGACTTAGATTTATGTTTCTTTTGTTCCTTCTTTAGGGCAGCTTGCAATTCTTCTGCCTTCCTCTTGAGATAATTTGGAGGGTTTGAGGTCATGTGATAGTGAGTGCGATGGGTGGTAGTCCCAGTGCGCAATTTCACCTTCTTATCTCGTAGGATAGCACTAATCACAAACCCATAGCCGAGAACTTTTACTAGCCATCCGGATGCAGGATCAACACCCGTTTGAACATTTTCAACCAAAAATGCAAAGATAACCCTTGACCAATCAACGGGATAGTTATCCAAAAGTGCACACAACATCCGCATCTTCTTGTCCGATCTTTCGTCAGTGCCATTTTTAACATCTTCTTATTGTCCACAGTAAACTCATAGTCCATTTTTAACATCTTCTTCTTTAAAATAGATGGAATGGATTTAGGTTGAGAATAACCCTTCATCTTTTTCCACATCCGTTTCTTACTGTATTCTTTTCCAGAACAATCTGGATGGAAACCATCACCACATACAGGAAAACCAAAAACTTTCCGTACATCTTCATGAGTAATAGTAAATTCAGTACCATGAACTACTGAGTGAATTTCATCTAGGCCATTAACAGTATGAACCTCAACATTTATATAAAACTGTGTCACATCAATAGGATACCAAGTTTTGTGTTTAAAAGTGACAAACTTGTAAAGATTACCGTCCTTGAGACATTGAACCACGTGATCTCCAAACTTTTTATCAAGCACTCTTTCGAGGAAGCCATTGACATCAAGCATCGATCTGGCTTTGACCATGCAGTTTTTGGACTTTCGACCCTTAACAGTGAGGAAGAATCTGAAAACTTCAACGTCCTCACATGGGCGGGTTATAATCCTTGGTAGCACAAAGGATTTTTCTTGGGCAGGCTTGGTCTTTTCCGGTGAGGGTGAGGGTTTTGGAACCGGGGCATGAGTGCCAGAAACCTCATCGGATGAGGAGTTTGAGCTTCCGGACGAAGAACTTGAGCTTGATGACGACATGACAGCCAACACTTAGTGTTTTTGGGAGAGGTTTTAGGGTTTTGGAGGTTTTTTGAGAGGGTAATGGTGCTTTGGGAGGGTAAAAGGTGAAAAGTGAAAGGTATGAGCGGTTATATATGGTGAGAATTGGTGGATCGGGTCACCAGGAGAAAATGGGGCAAATTTATGGACATAAGACAAAAGCCATTAAATGCCCTTTATTGATGGGGCAAAAATGGCATGAGACCATAGCCGTGACTTTTTGCTGAAAGGATCATTTGCCCATAAGATGAAATATCCATTTAATGAGGAGAGAGAAAATGTACTCATTACCATCACATCCTTGATGGACCGTCCTTTCATGTCTAACGGTTCAGTGCAGTTGGAGTGCATGCCTCAATGTGATCAACGAATAGAACGTTGACACGTGTGTCGTCACGATCCCACGTTCTTAGATTAAACGGTCATAAGTTGGTTTCTTTGAGAAACTTGTTCAACAAGATACATACTTAATCCTTCGGTCCCCTTTAGACTTAGTATCAGTGTGGTGCATTAAGGATTCGGTAGCTTAATCCTTCGGTCATTATAAGTTCGGTTATCACCACATGCTATGTGTTTTAACAATCTTGGGTACTTTTAAATATGTGAGTATTCCTCGGTAGTGTTTCAAACTTAGAGTATGCCATTCTTCGATAAGATAGAAAGATTCGGAAAAGCGAGAGACAAACCACACAAGCGAGAGATAGATTCATTCATTCAAAGATAACAGATGACAACCAAGACAACATACTTAGATCAACCAACCCAACCCTGATTTCATTACAAGGAATGACAACTACTTCCTTGCCTTGCCCTTGCCCTTGGTCCTTACATGTCTGTTGTTAGCAGTAGACATAAGGCTCTGGCCTTGACTGCTCTCCGTTGTAGGAGGGCTTGGAGCAGGTGGAGCACTCGGGGCAACGTCAGGATTCCAAGATGGAGCCATCGGTCCATAACCAGGTTGATTCTCAAGTACCGAGGACTGATCAGAGATATCGTCTGGCTCGAGCATCTCCTCAAGGTACCGGAGATAGTCCTCATCAAAGTCCTCATTTTCCGGCTGGTTTGGAGCCTGATTATGTTGATACCATCCTTGTATGTCATTCCAGGCATCATCTCCAGTGTTGTCAATGGAGGGAGGAGGTGTTTGCCTAGGTACCAAATCCTGATTTGGCCAGAAGGGTTCCTCGGCTGGTGGAGCAAGTCCTCCTGAGTGAAAGCTGGGAACATACATGGTTGGTGGTTTGGGTGCATAGTCCTCTGAATCTTAGTCTGAAAGCTCCAAAGAGTGAGTAGAGGTGTCTCCTTGGAGTGTGAATGGTGTTTGTATGGGTGAGGTGTGAATGAGTTGAATGTGTTAAAACGAAGAGTTAAACTCCCCGAGTGTCATATCTTTCAAGGATGGCGAATGGGAACCGAATACGTGTGGCATTTAAGAAGTTGAAAGGTAAGAGTTACAAGACTCGCTAGGTTTGAGGGTCATTTGTATGGAAGTAGGAGGGTTGGTAGTGGTTATGTGAAATAGGTAAAAAGGCGGAGATCGGGGCTTTAGGCTTCTCTACGTGGTCTATCGTTGGATGGGTTTACGAGCACGAGATGTGGAATAGACTAGGGAGTTCGTGGCACATCACCAAGTGGCGTCACACTTTAGACTCCCACATCCTCATTCGGTTGGGGCATTTCATCGAACACTTTGTCTACCAATCCTCTCGGATCTTGTCTTCTCGGACTAAGAGCAGAGATGTGGGTGATCTAGGCTCGTGAGTGGCCGCTATCACGCACACACTCACTTCCTACGGGTTTGCTACCTAATGTGGCCACAAAAGGCAC
This sequence comes from Ipomoea batatas, assembly GCA_002525835.2. Taxonomy (NCBI): domain Eukaryota; kingdom Viridiplantae; phylum Streptophyta; class Magnoliopsida; order Solanales; family Convolvulaceae; genus Ipomoea; species Ipomoea batatas. Next base: position 114,515 of record NXFB01000045.1, read on the forward strand.
AAAGCATCAAGAACATCATCCACACAAGTTCAGCATCCAACAAACAAAGAACTCGCAAAACAAAGCAATAATATTAAACATCCACATAGATTAACCTTGGGGCCACCAATCCCCTATATAATCTACTCTAGCATACTAAGAAACAAGAACAAGAAAGGAAATATCAAAGAAACAAGTGTTAAATTAGAAAATGGAGAGAATTGTTACCACCCTTGAAAAAGGGGATCTTTACAACCTTGTTCTTGAAATCCCAATCTTCAATCTTGCCCTCTTGATCTAATCTAGACTATGGAAGAAAGGAATTTTCCCCCAAGAGGGGAGAAAACCCTCTAGATCTATTCTACTCTACTTTATGATATTTCTCTATTTTTCTGATCTCCTATTCTAGTTGTCTCCTAGGTTTAGGGCAAAAGGGATTTATATAGGTGACAAAAGGGAACAAATTTCCCAAAATGGCCCTTGGCCCGACCACGCCGGCTTCCATGAGTGTTAGTGGGCGTGGGAGCTTACTGGAATTATTCCACACCCAGCCACACACGTGTGAGGCTGCGTGGGACGGTACTGCATTGCGGCTTGTTTGTCTTTTGCTCTATTTTAGCCTCAAATCCCTCTCCAACCTGTAAAATATCTCAAAACTCTTTATAGGAATGATGTTAGAAGATTTTGATCACATCTAAGCTAAAATGCATGCAATTGTTATAATCGAATGTCAAAACGTTGCATTTTCAATCTAATTAAGACCCTTTTAAAGTGCTATTCTTGGTGCTTATCAAAGTTTCCACACTTAAACCTTGCTTGTCCTCAAGCAAGCATACTTTTCTAAACCCTAATCATGTAAGCACCAAGAATAGTTCTTTCTTTCATGGTTAACCGATCAAGTGATGTGTAGGTGTTCGGAGTCGAGTGGGTGAAATCCCATACACTATCTACCAAGACCGCTAAACTCATGCCGACCAAATGTAAGAAATATGCTAAGGAAGTGAAGTCTCAAAAGATGGATATGACATAAAGAGTTTTGCTCACACCTTCAAGCATGCAAATTACCAAAGAGTTTCACCTTGTATTTTCTAGGGGCCTCCAGCCGATCCGACTAGTGGGAACGATGTTCATCCCTCGGCCAATTTCCAACCATAACGCCAAAGCCTCTTTACATTATATAAGTGAGGGCAGGGACATGGACCGCTCATCGCCATGGCTTGGGCGATCACTCTATTTTCTCACCTCCTAGGATAACATCATCAGGCGACCCGATTTCACATGGAGCTCCATGCTTTTTTGAAGGTCAGTGCAATGGGTGCCTGAATCCTAGCGAAGTGGCTCACCTCCTCTCTATTTTCTCATCTTTCAGGATCTCTTCGGGGTAACCGACTTCACATGGATCTCCATGCTTTTTTGAAGACGGTGCAATGGTTACCCCTTATCCAGACAAAATGGCTCACCTCTGCTTTTATCTCTAGGAGTGGCCTTTGCCTTTTTCTATTCACCGTATATCAACCCCTCATGCCTTTTTCTAGGGAGTAGGGATTTTCATTCTAAGCTCACTTAGGCTCACCTTTTGCCCCATGTCCTGCTGAGATTAATTCAGTTTCCAGGCTTCGCAATTCTTATCTTTCTAAAACTCAAAGGATTCACACTCCCACTTCGAGAGATCCTTGACTGAGGTCCAAAAAAATACAAGGTGAAAACATGCAAGCATTCATAAAATTTTTCAATTTGGGTCGAAATGTACAAATTGGTGCAAAATGAAACTTCCAAAGCATATTTAAGACATTCAATTTTTGGCACAAGGTTAGGAGCCCTCCTAGATAGTATTGGCAATAACACACCCTCTAGGTTCCTATACCTTATCACTTAATCAATCAACTGTTTCAAGAAGCATATACCCTTTCCACACTTAAAAGTAAAACATCATCCTCGATGTTTCCATAAGGAACGGAGGAAAAAGGATATATGCAAGGGTTCTACTTGCGCCTCTTTTCCACACTTAAAAGTGTGAACTGGGCTAAAACAATTCTAAATAAATAGACTACATCCGACACAACAATGTTATGCAGCTCTTCATTTGTGATTCAAGAAGATAAAGCAATTAAGTCAAGCAGGGCATCGAATCTAGGATAAAAGAAATACTTACAATTTGTATCCCTATCGAAGTATTGCAATCTATGCTTGCCCTTCAAAACATGATCAGAGTAAAGGTAAAGAATAAAGTGTAGAATTGAAGTTATACATTTCACGATTGGTTTTTCATCGGTGATGTTGGAGTGGTCTCTTCTTCTCCTTATTTGTGGGTTGCCTCCCATAAGTGCCACGTTTAACGTCTTTGGCTAGACGAAACATGCAAGATAAAACATAAACAGAAATATAGCTAAAAATATAAACAAAAGTAAAGAGATTGTCCACAATCATTTGTTCAGAATTATCAAGTCACAACTCATCATCATCAAATTTTTCTTTTCTTTCTTCGGTTTCTTCCTTTCTTCATGCTCTCTTGATTTCCTTAATCTCTCTCGAAATCTCGTCCAGTTTCTGCATTTGCTCCAGGTGCAATTGATATTGGAAATTTTGGAGGGGTCTCCAATCAGTGGCTGGGGTGAACCAGCTCGGGATGTTGAAGCTAGTAGGGTTGGGGTTTTGCTCTTCGGGTTGTGGTGGAGGTACAAACGGTCCAGGTTCTCGGGGTGGTGGAGAATACATCGAAGAATCCACAGGCGAGTACAGCTCATTTGAGGATGGGGTAAGGAATGACATTGGTGAGGGTGTGAACCCTGGGGATGTCATTGGCGTGTCAGCATGATCTTCCGCCATCTCATCATTTACCCTCGTTCGCGCCAGTTGTCTTAAGTGAAGCTTTGCGACGTCTTCGGGAGATAAAGGAACTATGTGCGCTCCTGGAAGTCTGTGCTCAAACCAATGAATCTTCATTTGATGGCCTAAAGAGACGCACAGTCTCGTCACCAAAGGGCCTACGAAGATTGCCCTAGCCGATTCTTGCTGTTGTGCAACAAGCAAGATTTTACAAATTGAGCTCATATTCACCGAGTGCCCTGTGTCCATACTCCATAGCATGAACAACTCCGCCTTGGAGACTCGATCATAGGTCTCCGGCCTACCTTCCCATGAATGAGCAATCACCTTCCATAAAACTCTTAAGTCTTCTCTTACGATCTGAGAAACTCTTACCCTTGACCCAACCCATTCGACTCCTTGTCTCACGATCATCGACCAATACTTTCTCGGAATGTCCCTATCTCCAAAGTCATGCCTTAATCTTCGATACCAGTGCTTTGACTGGTCTTCCTCATCGTAGAATCCTAGGAAAACACCCAAACGGTTGGCCGATATGTGATAATCTTGGTTGAAGAGTCGAAACTTAATGGTCGGGCTGTAGAGATCTCCAGCTACTCCTTTAACACTTAAGCTTGCAAAAAACTCGTGGACTAGGGAAATGAAAGTGTCCTGTCTCCAGCCCAACAAGTTGTTCCAATAAGGCTCTGTGATCAACCTCTCCAGTCCATACTTGCATTCATAATCCTCCAATACTGTCAAGTCGACATATCTCCATTGCACAATAGGGAAATTCAACAGCTGTCTGTACCGACCTAGCATGGTTGCTGTCATCAGTAAGATTTGAGTTCCAGTAGGTACTTCAATATAGCGAGTGTTAGCACTCCTCGCACTGTTTTCTTCTGCTGGGGCTTTCCCTCTTTGGAGCCTTTGAGCGATTTGTTGTGCAAGGTCATGTGGCGAAGACATTTTTCCTATAACATGGGCAATCAAAGCAACACAAGGAAAAACATTTGCCAATTTAAACATTGATTATGAACAATATTGCACATCTTAAAGAAAAGATCATAAGAATTCATTGCATTCAATCATCCTTTTGATATCCATCAACAATTCTATTCTATACATGCAAGAACTAGCTCATTCTATTCCATACTCATTTCATAGTCAAAAGGTCAACATTTGGTCAACTTCATCTTCTTCCTCTAGACTAGCTTGAGGTGGAAAAGTGGAGAAACATGAAAGTTAAAATTAAACCAAATAACTAGTGGAATATAGCAATGTAGTGCCTATAGAGTAGGAAAGTTGCAAATTTTGCCCACCATGCTCACTATATCAACAAGGATCTCATCATGACAAAAGAATACCCAAATCAAGCAATTTCTAGATCTAGTCACAAAGAGATAGTTAAAACATGAAATTTCTAGTGTATAGAAGCAATGTAGGCCTAATACAAGTCTATCAAGTCATCCCATAACAATATATCTCAAGAAAAATCTTAAACAAGAAAAACCCATGGAGATATGCTTCAAAATAGAACAAGTTCTTCATTAAACAAGTAAATAGCAAAGGAGAATGTGTTCTTACCTTGGAAATGACTTAGGATCCTTAAGAAAAGTTGAGAAACTTGGAAGGAAATGCTTAGAATGTGTATATTTTAAGCTTGGGAGAGTTTTTTCTTGTGGTGGGGAAGAAATGAAGCAAGGAAAGGGTTTTAAACCACTTCGCGCGAAAAGTCCACGAAAAAGTCTGGTGCCCGTCCACGCACGCATCCACGCGTGGTGGTGGGCGTGGGAGCTCACTGGTTTGTTCCCACACCTGCTCACACGCGTGTGAGTGGCGTGGTGGCTTACTGAAATTTTTCCACGCCCAGCCACACGCGTGGTGGTGGCGTGGAAGGCGTGCTGTGCAAAAGCTTACCTTGGTTTCCCTTCCTTCCTTTGCTAGTGATGATGTTTGTCGATTGATTGCGGGCAACTTATAACTCTCGGGTGTATGATCTGTACTTGTTAGCTTAACCGAGGTTATAGAAACATTATTGAAATAAAGCTAAAGGAAAACATACTATAGATAACAAGAAAAGCTTAAAGAAAAGTAAGATAACATTGGGACTGACTCCCAAGTGCGCCATGGTTTTACGTCTCCTGGCCAGACGTAATGTGGCCTACCCTTCAAGGCACACAAATTTTGGGACCTTACCAAGCGTCCCGTGAACTTTAGCTTCAAGGAATGTCCCAAGGTGGGTAACATCCTTGAATTCCCACAAAGAAAAAGGAAGGATAAAATTCATGGTTGGAAGAATTCTAGACTCAAACACCCTCCTTAATTCTTCTAGGATGGTGTCTACTTCCTTATCTTTTTCCTCTCTTTTCCCCTTAAAGATTTTTTCATTTGTTTCAAACCATATCTCCTCACACCCTTCCTCGATTTCGAGTGTGATCAACTCTCTCCACTCATCTTTTCCATAAGATCAAACGTGAAAGACCTATTATTTCCCACCATCTCTTCCTTACACTCATTCTCTTCATCACTCCACTCTATCTGATTGGAATAATCACTCACACTCTCACACGAATAGAATGAAGCATCATCCTCTTCACTCACCATCTCATTCTCACCCAAAGCAAAGGATTCATCTTCCGAAAAGTTAAAGCAATCATACTCATGTTTAAACAAAAGAAAATCCTTATAGTCATTAGTCAATATATTCAAATTTTTCATGGAATCATCCTCCCGAAATTTAAAACAATCATAATCACATATGATGGAAGTATTAAAGCGAAGGGAGTCATCCACAAGGGGGTTTTCACTAAGAGCACAAGAGGGATTAGGAATTTTACCATAATTCGGCTCTTCTTCTTCCCAAACTACCTCGATGTCCTCATCCTCACTCTCCATCTCTACCTCTTTTTTATTTTCCAATTCGAAAATCGGAATTTCTTCAAGCACAGGGGCATAACAATCCTCCACTTCTTCAAAACTCTCCTCTTCCTTAGCATTTTGCGCATTTTTGACCTCTCGTACAATCCTTGGATGGGCTTCCAAAGTGGGGATGTCATCTATGATGGTGAAGTTGGCTCGGGACTCATTCATCTTCATAAGCTCCTCCATCATGGATAGCATCTTCGATTCAACTTCTTCTAATGGAAGTCCTTCCTCCCGGAGGGTAGCAAGATAGTCTTTTAGTTCGCCCTTGATTTCGGCTTTTAGTTTAGACGTATCTTCCTTGGCCGTCCTTGTGAATTCTTCTATTTTTGCTTTTAGAATTTCAATTTCATCGGTGGCCGGTGGGATATAATCACAAGGATTTGTATGGGTATTATAATGGAAAGAAGGTGGTGTTTTAAAGGAATAGGTAGTATTGTTTTCTTTGTGGTTTTGTGATGGAGGTGGGTAGTAAGTGTTTAGTTGGGAATTGGGAACTGAATTTGACTCAGGAGTATAGCTTGGATCAAGTTGTTGCATTATTTGCACAAGCTTACTCTCTATGTTTTGAGATATGTCTTTAGAGCTTAATGAGTCAGTTTCTTGTAAATTTGGTGATTGTGAAGGGTAATTTTCTTGGAAAGGTGGAGGTGGTGTTTCATAAGGATGTAGGTGGTGATTGGGTGTATGGATCTGAAAAGGTTCTTCCAGACCTGCTACGAAGACTTCAAATCGAAAAGGACTTAAGTATTGACAAAATTCGGTCTGATCAAGGAACCGAATTTGTAAAGAAAGTCATTCAGGACTTCTGTGGTCAACATGGTATACTACATCAGCTCTCAGCAGCCAGGACCCCTCAACAGAATGGTGTTGCTGAAAGACGCAACAGAACCCTCAAGGAAGTAGCAAGATCCATGATCGCCTTCTCAGGCTTGCCAAAACGGTTTTGGGCTGAAGCAATAAACACTGCATGTTATACTCAAAATAGATCTCTTATTCACAAAGACCATGGAGCCACACCTTACGAACTCTGGAAAGGCAAAAAGCCTGTTGTAAAATACTTTCATATTTTTGGAAGTAAATGCTTCATCCATAACCACGGAAAGTCACATCTAAAGGCATTTGATGAACGTGCTGATGAAGGGATATTCATGGGATACTCTGAAAAGAGTAAAGCTTTTCGAGTACTGAACAAACGAACCATGGTGATAGAAGAATCTATACATGTATTCTTTGACGAGTCATCTAAGGATGATACGATAACTTCCGAGAAGTCACAAACTAAGGAAACAAAGGATGGAGACGTTGAAGTACTATCTGAAGAAACGGATTCAGAAGATGATGATTATCCAATTCTTCCTGATCATTTACCAATAATCCACTTCAAATCGAAGAGTTACTGAATGATGCTATTGAACCAATTCAACCAGAAGTACAACAAGATGAATCTACAATAGATGCACCTCCTACCACCTTCCAACCAGATCTAAAATGGTTGAGAAATCATCCTCAAGATCAAATCATCGGTGACATCCATGATAGCGTACGAACTCGTGCATCCATTCGGGAGTGCATGATGGCATGTTTCATATCTCAAATTGAACCAAAGACAGTAGAAGAAGCATTAAATGACTCGGATTGGGTCATAGCCATGCAAGATGAATTGCATCAGTTTGAGAGAAACAATGTATGTGAACTGGTTCCACGACTAACCCATCAAAACGTCAATGGAACCAAATGTGTTTTTAGAAATAAGATGAATGAACAAGGAGTCATTGTTAGGAACAAGGCTCGGTTAGTTGCAAAAGGTTATTGTCAGGAAGAAGGAATTGATTTTGATGAAACCTTCGCTCCTGTTGCTAGACTTGAAGCTATAAGGATCTTTCTAGCTTATGCTGCATGGAAAGACTTTAAAGTCTATCAAATGGATGTCAAAAATGCCTTCTTAAATGGACTTTTGGAAGAAGAGGTATATGTCGAGCAGCCACCAGGTTTTATCTCAGAAATCGGGATGGATAAAGTCTATAAACTTAAAAAGGCGTTATATGGTTTAAAACAAGCCCCAAGGGCTTGGTATGACACTTTGTCATGTTTTCTTATAAATTGTGGATTCACAAAGGGAATAGTAGACAAAACACTATTCAGAATCAGAAATGGAGACCACATCCTATTGGTACAAATCTATGTAGATGACATCATATTCGGAAGTACTGATTCTGATCTATGTGAAAAATTCTCAAAACTCATGCAAGGTAAATTTGAAATGAGCATGATGGGAGAATTAAACTACTTTTTAGGTCTTCAAGTCAGACAAGAACGTGATGGGATTTTTATAAATCAAGCAAAATACACCAAGGATCTCATCAAGAAGTTTGGAGTTGATGGGAAATCTTCGGTCAAAATTCCCATGAACACTTCGTTACGTATGGATATCGACAACGAAGGGAAGGAAGTTGATCAAACGAAGTATAGAGGAATCATTGGTTCACTACTATATTTAACGGCTAGTAGACCGGACATATCTTTTGCTATGGGGGTATGTGCTCGGTTTCAAGCCAATCCGAAAGAAAGTCATCTAAGTGCTGCCAAGAAGATATTAAGATATCTGAAAGGGACACAAAGTGTGGGACTTTGGTACCCGAAGAGTAACATTTTTGAACTAGTTGGATATTCTGACGCGGACTTTGCTGGTTGCAAAATCGACCGAAAAAGTACCTCTGGGACATGCCAATTCTTAGGGGGAAGGCTTGTCTCTTAGTTTAGCAAAAAGCAAAATTCTATTGCAACAAGTACTGCTGAAGCCGAATACATAGCAGCCGGTAGCTGTTGTGCACAAATACTATGGATGATGCAACAACTCAAGGATTATGGTGTATCTGCCAAGGAAGTAAGCATTATGTGTGATAACACAAGTGCTATTGCCATAACTCAGAATCCAGTATTGCACTCAAGAAACAAGCATATTGATATTAAATATCATTTCATCCGAGACCATGTGGAGAAAAAGGATATCAAACTTGAGTATGTGAATACCGAAGACCAGCTTGCGGATATTTTCACAAAACCTCTTGCCGAGGCAAGATTCTCCACGTTACGGCATGAGCTCGGTATGATAGAGATGAGTTAATGAAGAGACAACCGAATCAATCCAAAACTGAGGAGACGCATCAGTTATGACGCATTGAAATTAATGCAGTCATCAGAATCAGCGTTCACGGACTCACATTAATGGATAAACACAAATACTTTGGACGGTTGCAACATTGAATGGTCATGTCAGTTAGACTTCAGCCAATCACAGAGCTCCAATCCCTCTATAAATAGATCACAACATAGGAAGGGAGAGGCATCCTAACACCTCATCCTTTGTGTTGTTTTCTATTTTGCAGGAATGGATAAGGGCAAAGGGAAGAAAACATGCTCTGAAGAAAAACCTGCGAAGAAAAGGTTCTCTTTTAGGCTCCTGCTGAAGAAGGGAACCAACAAACTAAACAAACTAAGAGAAGAGAAAGGTCAACCACTCTGATAAACACCAAGAATAACACTTAAAAAGGGTCTTAATTAGATTGAAAATGCAACGTTTTGACATTCGATTATAACAATTGCATGCATTTTAGCTCAGATGTGATCAAAATCTTCTAACATCATTCCTAGAAAGAGTTTTGAGATATTTTACAGGTTGGAGAGGGATTTGAGGCTAAAATAGAGCAAAAGACAAACAAGCCGCAATGCAGTACCGTCCCACGCAGCCTCACACGCGTGTGGCTGGGCGTGGAATAATTCCAGTAAGCTCCCACGCCCACCACCACGCGTGGAAGCAGGCGTGGTCGGGCCAAGGGCCATTTTGGGAAATTTGTTCCCTTTTGTCACCTATATAAATCCCTTTTGCCCTAAACCTAGGAGACAACTAGAATAGGAGATCAGAAAAATAGAGAAATATCATAGAGTAGAGTAGAATAGATCTAGAGGGTTTTCTCCCCTCTTGGGGGAAAATTCCTTTCTTCCATAGTCTAGATTAGATCAAGAGGGCAAGATTGAAGATTGGGATTTCAAGAACAAGGTTGTAAAGATCCCCTTTTTCAAGGGTGGTAACAATTCTCTCCATTTTCTAATTTAACACTTGTTTCTTTGATATTTCCTTTCTTGTTCTTGTTTCTTAGTATGCTAGAGTAGATTAGATAGGGGATTGGTGGCCCCAAGGTTAATCTATGTGGATGTTTAATATTATTGCTTTGTTTTGCGAGTTCTTTGTTTGTTTAATATTCTTAATCTATGGCCCCAAGGTTAATCTCCGTCTTTTTACCTATTTCACATAACCACTACCAACCCTCCTACTTCCATACAAATGACCCTCAAACCCAACGAGTCTTGTAACTCTTACCTTTCAACTTCCTAAATGCCACACGTATTCGGTTCCCATTCGCCATCCTTGAGAGATACGACACTCGGGGAGTTTAACTCTTCATTTTAACACATTCAACTCATTCACACCTCACCCATACAAACACCGTTCAAAATGGCGCCGTTGCCGGGGATGGCAAATGGTTCTTGAATTGTGTTGACATTTTGGAATTAGATTTTTAAGAGTTCTAGAATTTCTTTGTTTATATTGTTTTCTTACTTTTTGTTACTTGTTTGAGAAGTGAGCTTATTTGCATTGTATATCTTGTGCTCACTTGCAACTACTTTTAGTTGCAAATATTTGTTGTTGGTTAAGCTATTGTGCAGGAAATTTTCTCTATCAAATCATTTGAAGCTTGCCACTAAGTGCTAAAATGAATCCCCATGGTTACCCACATCATGGAGGACAATCCTATGCAAATCCTCAACCCCAACCATATCCCTATTACCCACATTCCAATTATACTTACCCTCCACCCACATACCACTATCCACCTCCATACCATTACCCAATCCCACCAACATATCATTTGCCACCTCCATATCACTTTCATTCTTCTTTCTCAGGAAGGATGTCCATGTATATCTTGTGTAGTCATCTACTACCACAAGAGTATACTTTCTTCCACTTAGACTAACTGGATCAACTGGTCCAAATAAGTCCATATGAAGTAGACTTAATGGCCTTGAGTTAGTGTTGAGAGATTTTGCCTTAAAAGAACACTTGATTTGCTTTATTTTTTGACAAGCTTCACATATCTTATCCTTGTCATAAATTACATTTGGTAATCCTTCAACCAATTCTCTTCTTGCAAGCTTGTTGATGGCTTTGAAATTAAGATGATTGAGTTTGTGATTCCATTCCCAACTTAGATCTTTCTTGCTTTTGGCGATCAGGCAAGTGTTCGGCTTCACAGATTCCCATGTGACAACATACATATTCTTTCTCCGTTTTGCCGTTAGTACAACTTCATGATTTAATTCTGAGATAACTTGGCATTTGTCCTTTGAGAATACTACTTTGTATCCTTTGTCGCAGAATTGACTTGTGCTCAGAAGATTAAACTTTAATCCTTCGACATAAGAGACTTCTTTAATGATTAACCCATTTTTCATAACATCTCCGGTGCCCAGAGTTCGTCCACTTGAGTTTCTACCGAAGACTACTTTAGGACCATTCTTCGCTTTAAAGTTGCTCAATTCTGATTTATCTCCTATCATATGTCTTGAGCATCCACTATCTACATACCAGATGGTCCTGTTTCCCTGCATTCAAAGATTAGGTATTTTTAGGTACCCATACCTTCTTGGGTCCTTGATGGTTAGCTGTGAGCTTTGGCATCCATGCATACCTAGAACTTGTAAGGTTCATCCTAAGTCCACGATACCCGTTAAACACGCGATAATCATAAGGGATAGCATAGTAGGCTTGAGGTGACTTCGGTGAATAAACCTTTTGAAGAGGAGGGTTTGTTTATTCGTGTTTATCCTAGTGTATGAGGTCTGTTTATGTCTATGATGGAGCAAAAATTTTGCTCTTGTCATTGGTTCGTAGTCCATGAACCAGTCCTCATCACTGGGATATAGTCTACCATCTCCGCCATTATGCTTGCTAGGAAACTTTTTGAAATTCTTGACACTATTCGGGAAAGAGCTCGGTCTTCCCTGAGGTCTACCTTTGCGTTGCCTCTGTGAATAGTGTTGCCTCTTATTGCCTTGGAATTTTCCTATAGATCGGTTATTCCCATTTGCTATGAAACCATGATGGTTTATCATGCGAGGTCTGTACAGAGGGGTCTGATGACTTCTCGGGTTACCATTTTGGGAGTTTCCTCTCATAGGTTCCACAATTCGTGTTTCAGCCGAATCCTTAGATTGGCTCGTTGATTGTGGTTCTGTTCCATTATCGGCTTTAATCACTAGCTCAAGATTTTCGGTTTGTCCTTGGACAAAAATAGAACTTAAACCTCCACTGGTAGAAGGGTCAGTTGGTCGAGTTAAGAGAACATGTTGATGAGAGCTGGAGTTATAACCAAGTCCGTTTCTACTCCCTGATGGTCTTAGATCATCTACCATTCGATCCATTAATCTGGATGAATTTGTAAATGTCGCAAGTACCGCACGCAAGTTTTGCTCTCTATTCCTTTGCTTTACACTCTTCCTTAAGAAGATGAACTTGTTTCTCAAGCTGGCTTATAGATTCAAGCATCTCAGCATTTTTGGACCTTAAGCCCTCGAGATCTTGTTTTTCTGCCAATAGCTGAGCATTCTCTTCTTTAAGTTTGAAGTGTGAATCTTCAATATCATCAAAACTCTTCATCATTCTTTCGAATGCTTCCCTAGGGTTTTCATGATATATGGATTCGAAGCTATAATTAGATGAGTGGTTTTGTGAAGTTACCTCTTCTTCTTCTACCATGAGGCATAGCTCTTCATCCGAATCCTCTTGACTGAAGAGGCATAGTAGTCCCTTCTCATCCTCCGAACTGTCACTCTCTGAGCTAGAGCTAGACGTGCATGACTCGTCGTTCTTTTCTCCTGACTTTTCTTCTACAGCTAGAGCCTTTCTCCACCTATCATTCTTATGATTCTTGTTTGGTTGTTCGTCGGTATCATTGGATGTATTCTTCGGGTTATGGTTGTTTCTCGAATTCTTCTTATAGTTGTGCTCGTCCTGATGCTTTTTGACAATGGGATAAGGACATTCAGCTTTGAAATGTCCAGGTTTTCGGCAGTTGTAGCACAGCATTTGTACTTTATCCTTTTCATGTGTTCTGGATCCACTTGCCTTGTCATGGCTTCGGTACTTCGTTCTTCTCGTTTTGTCAGAATTGTCATAGGATTGATTCTTTCGCATGAACCTTTTGAACTTTCTCATAAACAAAGCAAACTGATCGTCAGTGAATAAGTCAGACGAGGGATTAGTAATTGACCTTGGTATTGATGATGAAGGTTGTTGATTTGCGACTAAGGCTATGTTCATTTTCTCGGGTTCTTCATCATTTAGTGTTTCCTTCTCAAACTCGTAGGCTTTCAGATCACTGAAGATCTAAGTAGTGCTCGTTGTTTTGAGATCTTGATGATCGCGCATGGTTACTACTTTCATCTCCCAACTTTTGGGTAGTCTTCGGAGAATCTTCAAATTTATCTCCTTTTGTGATAGCTTTTTCTCGTCAAGGTCATTGATCTCCATTAGTAACTTTATGAACCGAGCTTCCATGTCGGTTATGGACTCCTTTGGATTGAGTTTGAAATCTTCAAACTTCTTCATGGCTATTGTTAACTTGTTTTCTTTCTCTTGTTCGTCTCCATCACCTATGAGCATAAGTACATCCCAGATGTCTTTAGCTGACTTGCATTTTCTTACACGTGGAAATAGTGATTCATCCAAGGCCTTGTAAAGTATGTCCTTGGCTATGTTGTCGAGATTCACTCGGGTTCTTTCTTCAGTGGTCAGCTGAGATTTTTCCTTCGGTATGAACTCCGGTGATGTTGGATCAGTGATAACTCGGTTGGGGTTCACTTGTAATATTTGGATGGGTCCGGTAGAAACCACATCCCACATCTCGTCATGGATGGCAGACAAGTGAGCCAGGCAGTATACACAGAGTGTTCACCGTTCAAGGTAACGTGCTCTGATACCACTTGTTGGTCCCGGTGGTAACGATGTGAGTCTAGAAGGGGGGGGTTGAATAGACTCACAAGGGGTTTTTGAAAACTTTTTCAAGAGAGTTAAGTTGCAGCGGAAAGATTATATCAAAATTTTAGTTTCACTTTGCACTTTGAATTTTCTTATAAAAGTTATTATGTTTGAGTGGAATATGCTATGCAATACGTAGAGTAAATAAGAGAGAGAGAGAGAGATTTTTATAGTGGTTCGGCTGTTAACTAAGCCTACTCCACTCTTCTTCACAACTCGTGAAGGTTTGCACTATATTCCCCGTAATAGTACAAACTCCGTTACAACAAGCTCCTTTGATCACACAGCCCGGCAGCCTTGTTGTTGTAGGTTTTTCAACTTCTTCCAAGTTTACTCCGCCTCTTTCTACTTCACTTGTAGAGATGGTTGAAAGGTTGAGATTGTTCTCCAACTTGAAATTCTTGTGATTAGTTTCCTTGATGATCTTCTTGACACACAAGAATTTCTTATGAAAACTGAATATCACTTGTAAGCTTATGAATATCACACTGAGAGCTTTTTACTTGCTAGACAATATTTTCGCGTTTTTCAACCTTGTCAAAGTGGGATGGGACAAGGGTATTTATAGGTGGAATTTCATATCCGTTTGAGGGAAAGTGAAATTCAAAACCTATTATCCAGTGTGTAATATCCAATGGGTAAGGTTTTCATCTTTTTCAGAATGTCAGTACTTTCTAGCCGTTTGTCCACTTTAATGCAAGGACAATTTGTCTTTTAGAATAGGTTTCTACTTTCTTATCTTAGTCTTACAGGATAGTCGAATCCTTAGTAACGAATCCTTCTTGAAAAAGGATTCAAGTCATGAACACCGAAGTCTTGAAAATCTAACCGAAGAGTTGAAGAACCAAAGATTGGAAGATCTGAAGTGATGAAGACTTGATAAAGGGCAATTGGTATCATCAAAATCAACAGCTCGGGGTTCCTAACAGATTTTTTGCTAACTTTGACTTCAGAGATACAATTCGACCACGAGAAGAGGTAGCACAACTTGCTGCAAGCTATGTCCACACATCACGAGCTGTGATGGCAGAAGAAACCAGAGGTTGAAGTGTATCTGAACAAACTCCCAAGTAATGCGCTAATTAGAATTTGATCCTGGCGAAACCATGTTGTATATAGAGGGTTGGCTTGAGTATGGCGTTCGTCAATTTGATGAGGTTAACCGTATGGGAAAGTTGGTAGGAGCATTTGGTTGAATGAGAGGGGCAGCCATAGGTGAACAAAGGGGAAAAAAGGTATAGGAAAGTTTATCTCATTGGAGGAACTACTCTTGATACCATATGAGGAATGAATGCTTGTCAATTATTCCTTAAGAATAGCTAAAGCATACAGGAATAGTGGAAGGTAGTTCTAACCAACAAACAAAAATAAAAACAAATATAAATTCCTTAAGAATAGGTCTAATCCTTAACACCATCTTCCTCAATCCCCATTAGACCTTCGAGGTTTCCTTGGATTAGCGGGGTTCTACCGTCGTTTCATTCAAGGTTATGGAATATAGCATATTAGCATCATCGGTAACTAATCTATTACAAAAAACATGCATTTGGCCAATCGACATAGGCCACACTTTCTTTTGAGAAATTAAAAAGTTCTTTAACTACATCTGCAGTATTAAACTTGCCAAATTGCTCCATACAAATTGAGTGTTAACCCTGTTGATTACAAATGGGTATTTGTACAAAAGAGAAATAAGAATAATGAGGTGTTATGATATATAAAGCGAGTTTTGTAACCCAACAATTCACGTAGAGACACATAATTGATTTTAATCAAGTACAATTTCCCACTACAACAAAATTGAACATATAAATATGACTTTCCACTACACCTCTTGATCAGAGGTGTAATGGATAGTTGAAAAAATGAATACAGTGACAATATGATAAATAAATACATAAGAATACACTACACATTTGTATAAAAGGTGTAGTAGATTCTAAAAAGAAAAAAACGTGTCAACTTTCCGCTACACCTGCCACGTGTCAACTTTCCGCTATAGCAGAAAGTCAATAATTTAAAATAATAAAAAATAATAATATAATTATTATTATTATTATTATAATTGTTGTTGTTGTTGTTATATTATAATAATAATAATAATAATAATAATAATAATAATAATAATAATTATTATTATTATTATTATTATTATTATTATTATTATTATTATTATTATTATTATTATTATGGACTCATGTATGTTTTCTCTGCTTGTAATGTATTTTAACAATTTATAGTTTTGTGTGCTAGTTAGCTAGTGCTACTTAATTTTTATAGAATAAGCCTTTTTATTGAGATTTTAAAATGTAAGATGTGAAATATTTTTTATCATAATATACTTATTTATTTATATTTATATTTATATTTATAAAAGGTATTTTATTTTTTTTAGGAATTTAATATATTGGGTTTCACAATGAAAAGAAAAAAATACAAAAGCAAACGAAACTTTATTCATATAATCATTATAGTGCAAACGTGCAATGCTGTGACACCCCAAAAATTTTTACTAATATTATTTTGACAACAAATACTTTCAAAATTATTTTATTATTTTATGATACATAATTATACAGATTTATAATTATGTGACCCAAATTATTTTAGATAAATATTATTTATTATTTTCGAATGTTTTCAAAATTATTTTATTATTATATGATACAAAATTATAAGTTTATTATTATATTTATGTAAGTCAAAATTATTTGAGACTAATATTATTGATTACTATAATTTTCTAAAACAATATTATTATTATTATTATTATTATTATTATTATTATAATTATTATTATTATTATTATTATTATTATTATTATTATTTTATTATTATTATTATTATTTAAATATTATTTTGAACCTCTACAAAGTTTGTTTGTGTGTATATATGTGTGTGTGTATTTCTTGAGCCACATGATCTGGTCTCTCTCGAGAACCGCAACTGTCATCCACCATTTTCTTCTCACACACTTCTCTTTTTCCTTCGAATCATACACCTTCTCACCCTCCTCTCCGCATTTCCATTCTCTCTCTGTAAACCTTATTCAAAAGCTCAAAGACAAAGACAGCTTGGTAGGCCATCTCAGATCTAGTGGCGAGCGTATTCTCGAATCTGCAATGCTTACATCGCTCTCCAGGCTTGGAAGCAGGCCATTTCAGATTCTGTTGCAGAAAGCTCAGATCTAGTGGCGAAGGATGGTCGCCGACTTCTCATACATTTCTAATGCACAGAAGCAATGCATGATGGTAATTTTTTTCCACGGTTGATAATTTTTTTTCTTCTTTTGTTCTTTGAAATATAAGTATTGTATTTGTGTACAATATAATACAATAAGTAATTTTTCCACGGTTTTTGACCCTATTAATTTGGTTTTGTTTGAATTTAGTTTGTGAAAGAATTGTTAGACATTGTATTGTATTGTCTTATGAATAATTTCTATGTATAATGTATTTGTGCTGTGAAAAATTTATCTGTGTGTATTTACATATTTTTTATTTATAAATTATCTGCGTATATTGTTTATTTATTGTTTTAAATAAATTAGTTGTGTGTGTGTATAAGAGGTATCCACGACACCCTCTTAACGGGTGTCGCAGATACTTTTTAATTAAAAAATAATTATTATTCTATAACTTCCGTAACACCCAGAAAGTTTAGGCCTTTACAGTCACCTTCATCCGCTACACCTCTATAGGTGTAGCAGAAACACTTGCATATGTGTAGTGGATGTGCTTTTTTGTAGTAGTATCCTATGATTAGATGACATTAAATTCCGCTACATAATATCATTGGCTGAATAATAAATTTAGATATGCAATTGATGAACTTCATGACCACATGCTTATAGGTGAACTTAATTATGTTGTGTGTCATGATGAGCGGTCTTTCCTCCGCAGAATGTTATTAGCTTTGGGGTTTGCTCCTGAGTATGTGAACTTGATTATGTTGTGAGTCACCACAGTTTCTTACAATTTCTTGGTAAATGGGCCGGGAAAGCATTGACCAAGTCACCCCTACCCGAGGAATCAGACAGGGAGACTCACTTTCCCCATACCTGTTTATTATTTGTGCAGAGGGCCTCTCGTTCTTGTTGCAGCAGGCAGAAAGCCGAGGCTCTTTTCATGGCTGTAGGGTGGCTAGGGGTGCCCCCGTGTTTCACATCTATTTTTTGTAGACGATAGTCTCCTGTTTTTCAAGGCTAATGCTCAGGAGGCAGGGCTATCAAACAGTGCTACTATAGGGGGTTGCCTGAGTTTCTGCTGGCGCAGTAATAATGGTAGCCCATGAGCTCGGTCTATTCTAGTGTTAGACGAAGGATAGGGAATGGAGAGGCAACCTTAGTTTGGGGACATCCCTGGCTACCAGATGACCCTAGCCCAATGGTTCAAACTGAAATGCTCTATGCACTTAGGGGATCTGTAGTCTCTAGCCTTATTGATCCGACTATTAAGACGTGGGACCACACCATTCTGCGTGATCTTTTTCAACCAAATGATGTGGATTGCATTTTGAGCATCCCGATTAGCCCTCACTATGAAGATTTTTGGTACTAGCAAGGGGACCCTAGGGGATGTTACACTGTAAGTGATGGTTATACGCGCATTTGTGGTGAGTTTGTAGCTGACCAAAGAGCTTTTGATAAGTGGTTATCTCTCTGGAAGATTAAGTCCCCCCCTCCCCCAAGTGGAGGACTTTCCTTTGGAGAGCCCTCACTGATGTCGTTCCTACCACTACAAATCTGATTTTAAAGAGGGTGGATGTACAACCTTCATGCCCCTTGTGTGTCCTATCTCATGAAAACACAATGCATGCCCTTCTTTTGTGTGATTTTTCAAGACTAATTTGGCATGAGTCTAATATTCCCATCCCTAACTTGGTGGGAAACAATTTTTGTGTGTGGTTTACTAATGCAATGGCATTGCTCACGGATGAAGAGCTCCTTGTTGCAGTCGCAGTGCTGTATTACATTTGGAAGGCGCGCAACTCGGCTGTGTGGGAGAGTTGCTTACCGCTGCCAAGAAGAGTGTGGCTCACGACAAATGCAGCAGTCCTAGCATGGCGACAAGTCCACCATACTCACGCAACCCAGCCGACATCCTCCACCACTGGCGTACAGATGTTGACGGAGCATACTATTGCTACAGTCCAACCAGACGCGCGACAGGGACGCTGCTTCTTCGACACTAGTTTCCAGCCGGTTTCTCGGAAACCAACTGTAGGTACAGTCATGGTTGCAGTAGGCGCTAGGCGCTAGTCGGGCGGTATACTAGCGCCTAGCACCTAAGCGGTGTAGGCGGCGCCTAGGCGGTATCTAGGCAGTTCTAGGCGGTGACCTATAAAACAAAAAATTAATTCATGTGTGTGGGTGTATGTCATATATTATATTATATATATTATATATATCTCTCTTACTTCTCTTACTTATATAAATAAATAAATTTAAATATATATAAATATAATAATAAAATTAACAAGACCGACTCGCTCGAGTTAACTCGGCCAAATTCGGCCTAGTCGGCCTCTAACTCGGTCCAGTCGGCCGAGTTAGGCGCTAGGCGGCTGGTCACCTAGACGGACGCCTAGGGAGCAATTTGCCTCGTTCTAGGAGCGCCTAGCGCCTAGGCGGGGATTTTTGCAACAATGGGTACAGTACTCTTCTCACACGATGGTTCCTTCAGGGCTGCTTTCAACGGACCTATTCAAGATTGCTTCGTTCTCCCCACTTATGGTTGAGTCTTTGGCTTGTAAAGAGATGCTCTCTTGGCTCAAGGGACGTGGCCTCATCATATGGATCTCTACACTGACTGTGCTAATCTCCAACACTTGCTCACATCGACACACAATAACATGTTTTCTTATGTTGCTTTTATTATCAAAGCCTCAAAGGCTATTATGGCGTCCTTTTCTCATTGTTCAGTAAGCTTGGTCCCTAGATCTGCTAATCTGGGTGCCCACTCTCTTGCTACATTGGCCTATTCTCAGGCTAACTTTTTGTATTGAGATTCTTTCCTGCCTGATTATATTGCGGCTTTGATTTAATCTAGCGACATTGTTTGACTTTCAAAAAGATCACTTTTCAATTTTATCAAACTAAACCGTCAATAATTAGTTTAATTGACGTGAGTCGTTACACACCCTCACAATTTAAGAGAGATCCAATTTTGAATTAGAATGGATATACCTAGGGATCGAAATTCTGAAGGAATCTGACCTAGTCAAGAATTGCATATTCGCCTGGATTCATGGCATTTTCTCTCTCTATCTGTCAGTTCCAAAGTCTTCGCTACCTCGCTGGATTCCTCTCTCTCATCCAAAGTCAATGGATTAAGCCAATCAATGTTTTTTCTTTTATTCATTTATTATTTCCAATTAATTAATAGCTGTATCTTGGTCAAATTCTCTGTCCTTGCTGCAAATGATCGTTGCCGTTATAGTAGACCTAATGCCTAGATATTGAGTGTGTGATACTACTTTACGTATCTTAATTTCGATTGAATCTTAGGTTAACTATTTTATTACTCAGAATAAAAATAATAATACTTGTTACAAGAAATTTTAATAATCATTTAAAATAAATAAATTGTTATTTATAATAAATGTGATACTATTTATATATGAAATTGCGATACTATTTATTGTAAAATTAATTGTTACTAATAATAAATATTGCAATGTTTATAATGAAATTGTGATACTTACACACATATTCAGTTGTCTATAATTCGATTGATCTTATAGACAATGATGCATAAGACTGTCTTACGGATCTTAATCCGTGAGACGGATCGAATCTAAAATAGTTGTTTGTTATTTATTATAGAAATCATAATCTTTATTACAGAAAATTTAATATCAATATGAAATAAATAAAATGTTATTTATAATAGATATTGTAATATTTATATGTGAACATATGACACTATTTAGGATAAAATGATTGTTACTAATGATAAATATATATTCTAATACTTATAAATGAAATTGTAATACTTATATGATAAATGTTACTTATGAAAGAAATTGTAATATTTATTGTAGAAAATTAAATACCAATTTAAATTAAAAATAAATGGTTACTTATGATACATATTGTAATACTTATATATGGAATTGTCATACAGGGTAAAATCGATTGTTACTAATAATAAATATTGTAATACTTATAACTGAAATTGTGATACTTACAAAGAATACCTTTGTTGAGCATCACACCAGTTGTTTACAACTCCACCCGTTTCACATATCCATGATGTTAGGATCAAGGGCTTATCACTCATGCCAAGAACTATAGCGGGTAGTGAATGCGCAACTTATTTCATTACTTATAGACCGTCATCAAATTGTTCGAGACATGCTGGGTGCTAGACTTGACCCTTAGGGACTTTACTGGCCTCCACTGAACAATCCCTAACCACCGAGTACTAGACATGACCCCTTTACCGGCCTTGCCCAACACATGAGATGGTCACACAGAAGCTTTTGTCATTCAAATAATGATACCTTTTACTGTGGTATAAAACTTGGTGGGTGAGCAAAGGAAAAAGAAAGATGTCTCTTTCCTTTGCTCACCCACAAACACAGTTTTGAATTCTCATACCAATTGGCATTAGAAATCAAACTAGGAATTGTCAGCCAGCCAACTGATCTTGTTTTCACATGTTTGAAACTTACGAGGGGTGCTCCTTCATTGCATGCCAAACTACCTAGTATAAAATAACAGTGAGACTCGGCGAAAGAACTTTGGTTTTTTGATCTTTTGATCCCAAACAATATCTTTTCTTCTTTACAAAAGGTCACTTCCAATTCTCTCACATTTTTATTCACCGAATCTCACAGAATCTCTTCCATAAAGGTACGTTCTTGACGTTGAATATTCACATGCTACCAAACAAGAGGAATTGAAGCTACCTTCCCCACTAGTTTTAATATATTATTTTGGACTTTTATGTGAGCAGAATTGAATAAGAATCGATACAAATTTCAATTTCATTTTGATGTAATGTTTATTAAGTCAATTTTATCATTTTTTTTGCTAGAGTTTTAACAACTTGATTTAATTTTATTCAATTTACTCCATTCATTAAATAATTGTCAATTTATATTTTGATCTAATTCAAATAAATCATTTATTAATTCACCACTGATACAGTATAAAACAATTTCAGATAATTAGTTGAGATATTTTATTAAAATATCATTATATGTGTGTGGGTGCACGCATCTGTGTATGTGGGAGGGGGACGGGAATAGGGATGGCCGAATGGGGGAGAAGTTTATATTAAGAATAGGTTTCCGGATAAAAAGAAAAGTGAGAACATATATGATCAATCCATTTAACTAGACCA
>NXFB01000045.1:137295-196792 GCA_002525835.2 Ipomoea batatas
CATCATTCTGCATATGAAAATGCACCAGCGGATAGATTAAAACACACCATTCCACAACACAGTTAATGCACCAACATACGTAATAAAACGCACCACAACATGTATTAAAACGCACCACACTATGTACTAAAATGCACCATTCCAATTAACGTAATATAAATACTAAAATTACCATAATAACTCCACTTAAACATACGCGAATTTCAGTAGGGTTGATGAAATTGGACAGTGCAAATTAGGCCGCATGACCGCACCGGAGCTCGCCGCTGCATTTGAACAAAAATCTATATATAATTCAGTTCGCATGCGGTAGGCATCCTCAAGTGCAGTTGTGCAATAAAATGAGAGTCATTGATTTTGTCAAGATCAACATCCAAGATTAACAACATTTAAAAAAAATGTGGTGGCAATTTGGTCATTTTTTATATGGGGCAAACTTATATATATATATATGGAAGCACTCTAGTGAGAAACGGCGTCGAGGAGAGAAATAGGAACTAATATGAGAATATCAATGGATCAGATGTAATTTAAAAAGAAACCCGTTGATATTTTTGTAAATAACTGGAACTTTGTGTGCAAGTAACAGAAACACTGTGTTTACCGAAAAGTTCATGTTATTTACCAAATGCTACCGCGTGTTTTTGCACACAAAGTTCATGTTATTTACCAAAATGTTATCGCATTTTTTTTAAATTATATCTGATCTATTGATCTTCTCATATGGACGACTCAGATTGGTTTCAATTTCTATCCTAGGAGCTCGTTCTTATAGAGTATTTCCCTATATGTATGTGTGTGTGTGTGTGTGTGTGTGTGTGTGTATAAATGATCCGACTCTCATGAGAACCATGTTTTAGGTGAAAATGTGAGAACTAATTTGGATCATTAAAAACAAAGAATGCACGATTGTGATTAATCTAACAAATCTGCTTAGATTAAGGGAATTAGGAGAATAAAATAGTGAAGAATATTTGCCCAAACGCAAATTAGTCTTCCAAGCAAAGAATCGCAGATGCTCCTAAAATCACAGATGGACCAACAAACCTACTCAATAGCATAATACTTCTATGATTGATCCCGGTCGTTCCGAATGGTCGTATAATCGCTCTCTAACAACCAAGCTGCCTCAAATCGGAAGGGTTTATTATCCCTCGGAGGAACCACACACGCTTCACTCGCAAAGAGGACCAAGTGATGGTTGAGTTAACTCCGTGGAAAATGGTAGCTTTAGCTTCCGGGGAGCCTAATTAGGCTTAAACGTTCTAGAGAATCCTATCGAGTTTCCGCCTTTGGATCCTAAGCCCACCTCTCTATCGAATCCAAGAGAAATTGGGACCACCTGCTCAAGATTATACAACCCACATATACTAAAAGCGGAGATAAATTTATTTATTGCAAAGGGATTTACCTTCTCATTTCCCCACTGCTCGTCATATGTAGTCAGTGCTGCAAAAATCCCGCCTAGACACCAATTAATCGCCGCCTAGGCGCTAGGTGCTGGCCCGCCACCTAGCGTATCACCATAACCAGTGGTCTACGCGGTTGACCGGCTAGGCGGCCAACTAGGGCGTTTGGGCGTTAACCGCCTAGGCCTCCTGAGCGTTGACTAGGCACCGGCTAGGTTGCCTAGTTCGATTAGCTATTGTTTTCATGCATCTTTTTAAAATGAGTTATTTCACTCAAAATGACATCATTTTGAGCGAAATAACCCTAAATTGTTGAAACTCTAGATGTTTTTTTTTTCTTCCTTTTTTTTTTGAATACTACTAACTCTATTACAATGCAGTATCTGTTCATAACTACTTTCTTAACCTATTGAAGCACAAGAGTCAGTATTGCCTCCACTGAGGCTCTAACCCACCACCTCTCGTATAAAGGGAAGGGTTTGATGCCACTGGACTACAAGGTCCTTGGCCAAAAAAATAAATAAATAAATAAATAAAAACTCTAGATGTTTTTTTAGGTTAATATTTAATATTTTAATATTAACTATTAAAGTATTAAATAGTTTATAATTATCAAGTCTTAAAAATTAAAAAATATATATACAAATTTTTAAAAAATAAAAATAAAAATAAAAAATACATGGGCGCCTAGGTACTGATTAATCCTCGTCTAGGCGCCATAAATGCTAGGCGCCCCCGAGTGTCCGAAGAACACCTAGCAATTTTTTCAACCATGTCTGTAACTATGTTATTGAAATCACCAAGGTTGATCCAAGGTTCATCAAACAAGTCCGCATAATTTTTACAATTACTCCAAAGCATATCCTTGGCTAACCAGTTTGGTTGAACATAGGCAAAAAAAAAAACCCGAATAGAGGTCCCAATAATTCCCATAGCAAACGCATAAGTTATCTTTGATTAATATTATATTTTTCATCATAAGTATTGTACTTTGTATAAATCTGACATGTCTCACGAAAAGTTATTTATGTGGCGTTCCAACATAGAAACACCCATATTTAAATAGAAAATGTTGGGGTGGGATAAATTCCATTCATTTCATCAAAATTGGAGGGTGGACATTGATCTGAGTAGCATTCATCGAGGTGAATTACGAATCATATACTAACGTTTGCAATATCACAGAACATAATTTCTGCACTATGTAGTAAACAATTCATATTAATCACACAACATAAACATTTACCACCCTATGTAATTCTCAGCCGTAGATTATATGGGAGTGGACCAAACTATGCCCCATACTCTTGGAAAGTTCCAATGTCGATGGCTCAAATCATGCCACACGTTGTACTTTGGTAAAGTATGTATTACCATATCTACAAAAAAAAATATTATAAAAATTCATGAGACGCGTCGGGTTAAGATGAAATGTAATACTCTATTCATGATTTAGTATTATATTTGCTTGTATAATTATTATACTTCATCTTGATCTGACCCGTCCCACAGATAAAAATCTGTGAGATGGTCTCACACAAGTTTTTGCTCAAAATTAATATTAGATGAAATGACTTTATTTATTCACATTAGCTAGTGTAGATTTTGATGTAAAAGTCGTTGTAAAGATTTTTTGTTTATAAGTCAAAGCCGTCTCACATATTTTTATCCGTGAGACGGGTCGGGTCAAGCTATGTGAGACGGTCTTACACAAGTGTAATCCTTAATTTTGTTGTTAAAAATATTATTTGTACTAAATTTTTATGATGATATTGTATTATATGATAAAAAAAAAATTTACGCTTTTAATCTTTCAAGTATTCCTGAATTATAAATCTAATTCCTCTCTTTCAATAATTTTCAAATTGATCGTTTACTTCTTAAATGACTTGCAAATTGATTTCTCCACAAATTGAAATGCCAGAGTTTATAAGGCAATATTTGTAATTTGTAATATATTATTTATTTCATAAAAATGTCAAATAGGTCACTAAATGTATCATTTTAGTGAAATTAGATCATTGAATTTAAAATGTGTGCAATTAAACCATTAAACAAGTAAAATATGTACAATTGAGACATTTTTTTTTTAAAAAAATTCTGGTAGAATCCAATCATATAACGTACATAGTTACATGGTATGTGTTAAGAATCGCCTTTTCCTCTACCATACTAGTTGAGATGAAAGATTGAAACGTTTTCAACTTAAATTGTATTAAAAGAAATCATAAAAATGTTCTCAATTGCACATATTTTGTTTGTTTGATGGTTCGATTGCAAATTCTTTAAGTTCAGTGACACAAATATAAAAAACAAATGATAAGTTCAATAACTTATTTGACACTCGTTCATTTGTTTCTTTATTTTCTCATCAAACTTTTAGATATAGGGAGTGTTTGGCAAATAGTTATTAGCCGACAAGGCGACAACTGTTACCTAATTGGATTAGTTAATTTGAATAGTTGATAATATTAGCTTATTGTAGAAAGATGTTTGATAAATTAGCTGATAGCTGCTTACATGCAAAATAACTTTTTCAAAAAATTGATCGAAAAAACTGCTTTGAGTAACTTTTTGAATTGTAGCATTTTGGAGCAATAAGCTATTACAAAAAACTAATTAATCAAACACTTGTTGTTTAACCAAATCAAAAAAATTAATAATGATCAAATAAGTTAAAATTAGCTGATAAGTTAACTATATTACCAAACAACACCTATAACAAAGTTTGATATCTCAAATAGACTAGGGACTGAATTTAAAGAACTAAATTTGTAAAAGTAAAAAAAGAGGGACTAAATTTATAACTCGGTAATAATTGATGTATTAATAAATGCAAATTTTCAACATCTTGAATCTTTATTTAATGTAAAGTAATGGAATTACGTCTGATAAACGTTGGCCATAAACTTTTGCAATCTCATATAAATTCAAGAGATGCTAAGCAGAGTATTGGTCCATTTTAAGTTTTTTTTTTGTTTGTTGTTTTCAGTAGTGTTGTTGAACTGAGTGAGAATATATAGAAGCATGGAAATCGATTCCGGTGACCGGAAATTTGCGCTTCCGGTGGACTCGGAGCACAAGGCCACCGAATTCCGAGTGTACTCTGTAGCTTGGCCGCACATGCGAGCATTTCACCTCTCATGGGTCTCCTTCTTCGCCTGTTTCGTCTCCACCTTCGCCGCCCCTCCTCTGCTCCCCATCATCCGCGACAACCTTAATCTCACCGCCACCGACATCGGAAACGCCGGAATCGCCTCCGTTTCCGGCGCCGTCTTCGCCCGGATCACCATGGGAACCGCCTGTGATCTCTTCGGCCCGCGCCTCGCCTCCGCCGCCCTCACCCTCCTCACGGCGCCGGCCGTTTACTGCTTCGCCGTCGCGAACTCCCCTGTTTCGTTCTTGCTCGTCCGCTTCTTCACGGGCTTCTCTTTGGCCACTTTCGTGTCGACCCAGTTCTGGATGAGCTCCATGTTCACCGCCAAAGTGGTCGGCACCGCCAACGGCGTCGCCGGCGGCTGGGGGAATCTCGGCGGCGGCGCCACGCAGCTCATAATGCCTCTGGTGTTTGGCTTAATCAAAAACATCGGCGCCACGAAATTCACCGCTTGGAGAATCGCGTTTTTCATCCCGGCCCTTTTTCAGACCATATCAGCCTACGCAATCTTCTTCTTGGGCCAAGACATGCCGGATGGGAACTACGCGGAGCTCCACAAATCCGGCGACAAGTACAAAGACAAATTCAAAGATGTTTTCTATAACGCCACCACGAATTACAGGGGCTGGATTCTGGCGTTAACGTACGGGTACTGTTTCGGCGTTGAACTCACTGTGGACAACATAATTGCGCAGTATTTTTATGATAGGTTTAACGTGAATCTCCACACGGCCGGGATTATTGCGGCTAGTTTTGGATTGGCGAATCTGTTTTCGCGGCCAGGGGGAGGTATGCTGTCGGATATTGTGGCGAAGAGGTATGGGATGAGGGGAAGGCTGTGGGCATTATGGATTGTGCAGACCATAGGAGGGCTTCTTTGTGTTTTGCTAGGAAGAGTTGGATCCTTGAGTGCTTCTGTTGCTGTCATGGTTGTTTTCTCTGTGTTTGTTCAAGCTGCCTGTGGCCTCACCTTTGGAGTTGTCCCATTTGTTTCAAGAAGGTACCTAGTAGCGAATGTGTAACTTTATATTTTTATGTTTAATTTAGCCCTTTAGACCTTCCTCAATAATCTAATGTCCACCTAATGTTGGACTTAACCCATGGCGGGTTTCCGCCCAATAGTATATATGCTTTTAACTCACTTGATCGGTTACATCTATCGTTTATGATACTGGTACTAAATTGAAAGATGTAGTATTATTCCACCTCTCAACTAAAATTAATGCTTTGTTATTTTATTTTTCAGGTCATTGGGGATAATATCTGGGATGGCAGGAGGGGGAGGAAATGTGGGAGCAGTCATAACACAAGTGATTTTCTTCAGAGGATCAAGATACAAGACCGAGACAGGGATAACGTTAATGGGAATCATGATCATCTGTTGCACGCTCCCAATTCTATTCATGTACTTTCCTCAGTGGGGAGGGATGTTTTTTGGTCCCTCGAAAGGCACGACAGAGGAGGACTATTACGGGGCGGAGTGGAGCGAGGCGGAGAAGGAAAAAGGGTTTCACAAGCCATGCATGAAATTTGCTAATAATAGCAAAAGTGAAAGAGGAAAAAGAGTGGCATCTGCTGCCACACCCGTAGATGGAACTCCTCCATCTGGTGTCGTCTATGTGTGAGCTTAACTAGCTTTGTTTTATTAGCACTCAGTTTTAGGATTCCTACTCCATCTTTATATATTATTATTGTAAAATCTACTTTTATCAATTCTGCTTAGCAATGACTATCTCTTGTATTCCTATAAATACATAACTTTCTGTACTTTGTAAACAAGATTGATGAATGATAAAAACTTTATGTACAAATCATTGTTCTCATCTAGTATCAGTAGACCAAAACGATCTAAGGCTGCCAATCCACCCCCAATCCCATAAATACTCTTGCAGACAATTTATCACTTCATCTCCCTCAAACTTACTTCATCAAATTTTCTGTTATGGAAAACCCAACTGGTTCACTTTCTCCATGGTCAAAATCTCAGTAAGTACGTTGATGGTGTTTTCCTGTGTCCGGCTTCTTATATTCTGGCTCTAGATGGTTGTTTCATTGTAGCCAATCATGCTACCCAAGCTTGGGTTTGTTAGGATTCTTCTGTTATGTCTATGCTCATCTCATCTATGTTCGATGAAGTTATGTATGTTGTGGTGGGACATGACACGTCCCAATACCTATGGCAAGCTATTGAAGCTACGTTTGGGTATACTTCACGGGCATGATCTCTGAGTCTCCTTAGTTAGCTGAAGTCTTTGCACTAAGGGGATTCCTCTGCAAGTGAGTAACTTGGAAAAGCCAAGGTTTTAATTGGATGACTTGCAAAATCCAGCCAACCAATCGGTTTAGATAAGTAAAACCTATGCATGTTTAAAGGCCCCCGTCCTAAGTAATATGCGATGGTCTCTTCCAGCTTCCCCACAGTCACCTACAGCTCTTGTCGCTTAACATGCACCACTTGCTACCTCACGAATGGATCAACCTGTTGAGCGACCATATGGTGGTGGTCGTGGAAATAAAGGAGGTCAAGGCCGATGTCGTGGCCAAGACTATGTTCCGAAGTGCCAAATTTGCAACGATGGCCATACTACTTTATAGTGTTATAGGACGTATTCAAGGGCATCAAGCCCTCAAGCACACAAAGCTTATTCCAACGATGTAATTGTTGCACCATTCGCTCAGAATTGGTTCCCATACACTAGTGCCACTCATCATGTCGCTTCGGATCCCTCCTCATTGCAACGAGTAAAAGAGCACACAAGAACGACACTCTTTGAGTTGGTAATGGCACAAGTTTGAATATTTCTAGTATTGGGTATGCTTCTATATAATCTCCTCCATGTGTCCTATAGTTACAAAATGTGATACATGTTCCTACCCTAACCAACTCTCTCAAATCTGTCAAACATTTCACCATTAATAATAATGTCTTCTTTGAGTTTCACCCATCCTTTTTATTGTAAAAGATCTCAACACCAACCAAATTCTACTTAAGTGAGAAAGCTCAGGTGGTTTTTGCAAACTTCCAATACAAAATCTAGTTGCATTCATTATATCCAAAGCGCATTAATTAAAAAGTTTGGCACAACCATCTTGGTTGCCCTCACTCAAGAGTCTTACACAATATACATACTATGTCATTATCCAGTGTGTAAATCCTTAAATAACATCCATTCTCTTTTTTATTGTCTGTCAACTAGGGAAATCCTCACGATTTCCACTAGAAAAGGGTCAAAAGGTCTAGTTCTGCTATATTTGATTTGATTTACACAGACATTTGGGGGCTATCCCCAGTTTTATACAATGAAGGTCATTGTTATTTTGTCATTTTTTTTTATGATTATTCTCGATATAACTAGTTGTTTCCTATGAAACTAAAGACAAATATGTGTACTATTTTCCATAGGTTTCAAGCACGTGTTGAGCGAACTTTCTCTTGTAAAATTGAAGTTGTCCAATCTGATATAGGGAGAAAATGCAAAAACTTAGACAAGTTCTTTGTTAGTTTTGGGATAAATCACCATCAATCTTGTGCTTATACATATGAACAAAACAAAATGTGTGTGAAGAAAGACGACGTAGGCATATTGTCAAAACCAGTCTCACCTTTCTTGTCCAGGTCTCTGTTCTTCCTATGTATTGGACCTATGCCTATGAAACTACAGTAGGTATTGGATATATGCCTATGAAACTACAATTGTTCTTATTAATCGTATGCCTTCTACCACCCTAAACAAAATGAGTCCATATGCTATCGTCAATAAAGAAAAACCCAACTATTCCTTCCTTTGTGTCTTTGATGGCATGTTTTTTCCTTATCTTTGTCCCTACAACAAGTGAAAAATAGAGTTTCGATCTACCCCATCTATCTTTCATGGTTACCCAGAGTCATTTAGAGGATATCGTTATTTGAATCACAATATGAGAAATATTTTTATTTTACGCCATGTCTAATTTGATAAGAATATTTTCCCTTTTGCAGCAAATACTTCTCCACAAGTTCCTATTTGTGCTCAAGATGCATTATCGTGGTGATGGATAAATACGCACAAGAACTACCTGTCACCCGGTCGGTCCGCTAGAACCACTGATTGGTCGTATCCCAATCGCATGTGACCAATTGTGTCGCTCGCTATGAAGATCGAAAAACCTAGTGATGGTTAAAGATGCTCCAAGATTACCCATGGGATCGCACCGGTAGAATCCCACCCAGTCGGTCTGCCAAAGCCACCTGATTGGTCTACTACGTGAGCCACTTTCCAAGTTGGAAGGCTTAGCTTACATTCCAAGTAAAGGAAATCCACTTGTGCCTGCAAGGAAGTAGGCTAACAACATGCAAGAATGATGACTCTATCACCTAAGCAATCAATATATGTGTAGTTACAAAGCGACTGATTGAGCAGACCAACGAGAGCCCGCCATGTTAAGCCACTTGCATATGGAGCATTTAATGCTTAGCCAACTTGCTTAGTATAAATAGGATGGTCATCTATTCACTTGTCATATCCAATGTATTGTTACACAAAGTCACATGTCAGTTTCATCACTTTGCAATATCACATTGTTGGTTTTATGACTTTTGGGTAGTCAAAGGCAGGCCAACACTACCTGTTAGAATGGCAAGAATATAGGAAAAATGTAGGAAAAGTATATGGAGAGAATATAGCTATTGTATTGCTATGAAGTGCTCTCCTCTTCCGTGTATGGAAGGTCTATTTATAGATATTTTGGGCCTAAAGCCCTACAAAGAATAAGAATCTTGGACTATCTCATACTGGGAGTCCCTGTTACATTACAACTAATAATCCATAATCTTGCTAATATTATAAGTGCTAAGTCCAATCCTTATCGAACTCTTCGGTAGCTCCGCGCTGGGTCTCCTTCTTGGGTTTTGTTGATCCAGTTGTTCTCTTGGGCAGGTCACTATGGCCCAGGCCTAGTGTATTATCCATCATCCAGTCCCCCACTTTCTTGAGATTTCGCAGATACTCTCTGGAAAGTATACTTGCTCTTTTGGGCCGGTCCATGTGGCCCAAGCCTAATGTAATATCCATAATCTAGTCCCCCACTTTCTTGAGATTTCGTAGGTGTGAAGTCTCTGGAAAGTATACTGAGGGGTCATCTTCTTGCGCTCATCTTCCACTGAGCCAACCTCTGAAGCAATCGGCCAAAGGTCCTGACCAACTGTCTGGCTATTGACTGCCCTCACTACTATCTATTTTGACGGTTGATGTGTAGCAAAAATGAGTGAGGTGAGTGTACTAGTGTGAAATGTCGTTCCGCTGAGGATTAGGGGTTATGGCACACAATATGCAATCATAAAACTAGGCACTAGCACAAGGAAATCAACAAGAAGCTAAGCAAACGACAATAAGGTAGAACAAACACATATAAACAATAGAAAAATACAAAATAAAGAAATATGACTCAAGTTAGGGGCATTACCATCTAGATGCTTTAACACTTAAGTTTGGGGGAAGAACATTTTAGCTAGAGTCTTGAGGCAAGCACAAATAAATCCTAGTCAAGACAAGGATTGCCCCACTCCCATGGTGTATCAACCCAAGTTCTTGAAGAACAAATGCTATTTAAGCTCCAATCTAACCCTATTTCCATAGAAAGGAAATTGGGTTCGAGAGTGGGAAGGCTCAATCTTCCATCCAATTCTCATTGAGATGAAAGACTTTCCAAACACAAACAACAATTGCTACGTATCAACTATTGCAAGATAGATTAAAGATCCAACTCAAACTCATGAACCCTAGGTTGGGGTTCTTCCTCTTTTTCACAATAATCACAATCTAAGCATCAAAATAGATAATACAACCCTAACTCAAGCCCATAAACTAACTACTCATATGATTAAATAGCATAAAGAACACAAAAGCACAAGTAATAAACATAAATCATGCAAAAGAAAAGAGATAAGGGAAAGAAAGCTTCTCTATTGAAATTGGTGGTAAAATCTTGAAATCCAATCTTCAAATCCAAGATTACAAGCTCCAAAAGTGTTAAAAAAAACATAGATCTAAGCCTAATCTAACCTACAAATATGAAAGGAAG
Source organism: Ipomoea batatas (assembly GCA_002525835.2). Lineage (NCBI taxonomy): Eukaryota > Viridiplantae > Streptophyta > Magnoliopsida > Solanales > Convolvulaceae > Ipomoea > Ipomoea batatas. The sequence continues at coordinate 147,922 of NXFB01000045.1, forward strand.
TGAATGGGAGTGTCTAGGGTTCAACCATGGGTCAAAACGGAGTTCAAAATGCTCAAAACTAGCTTAAATAATAACGAAGGAGGTGCCAAACGGCCTCACATACGGCCATATGTGTGGCCATATCATTTTAGCCGATTTACAGTGGAATTCTATGCAACTGCTTTGACTTCTAGGCTATTTTTCACCTCTAACACCACTTTATTAGCCTTTGTCATCTTCAAAAAAGTTTTAGCCCTTCGAACTTTCTTTCTAATGGCACAAAAATCATCTCATTTGGAAATTCCTAGGCTGAGATATGGTCAAAATACCGAATAGTGGCAGATATGGATGAAATCTATACGTTTGAACGATTTTGACCCATTTTGCTTCCTTTTTAAGTTTTAATGTCTTCATGATAGTTGTATCCCTTTGAGTCTTCATTCCAATGGCATAAGAATCACTCAATTTGGATATTTATAGGCCGAGATATCATCCAATCACTAAGACGTCGACGTGCAGAAATTTCAAAACCTTGACCTTTTGCTTTTCTTTTGTTTTAGTTTGCCCAAATGACCAATACCATTGAAAATACAACTCTTAGGCTCCCTTGGAAGTGTTGCACCCATCTCCATAGCTTCTCCTTGACTCCCTTTGACTCCAAATACATCCAAAATGCATGAAAATACTCGTCTTTGCTTCCAATGCTTTCCAACTCATACTCCTTGCAAAATAACACAAATAAGCTCTAATTCTCATGAAATTTGGAATGATCTATAAGCAAAATGGCTTAGTGAAAGGGAGAAAAATATAAACAAATAAGCACTTATCAACAGCTCCTAAATGATAAGCACTAATTTCATACAAATACAACAATAAGTATACACGCACGTAGAAAAATATTTAAAGAGATAATTACCAGACTAAATATCAAGCATCAAGAATATTCATAAGATACTAAAAAGGCTTGAAATGCCTGTTCAGCCAACCTCGTTACGAGGAGTGCCTCGTCTACGAGGGGTAACCTAAACCGACCACTACACTCCGAGTGGGGCTCCCTTATATCTCCAGTGTGAATATGAGTCTTCCAGCCTAAGGTGGGTATGTGTCTTCCATCTTGAGGTGAGTACGTGTTTCTCCCATACTGGCTAATGGGAATGTCTTCCACGTGGGTATATGTCTTCCACCCTGTGGTGGGGGTATGTCTTCCAGCCATAGGTGGGCATGTGTCTTCCAGTCTGAGGTGGGTATGTGTTTCTCCCATACTGGCTAATGGGAATGTCTTCCACATAGGTATATGTCTTCTACCTTTGAGATGGGGATATGTCTTCCACCCTGAGATGGGAATGTATCTACCACTCTAAGGTAATGATGTGTCTACCACCCTGAGGTGGGGATGTGTCTACCACATGGTGATTGTATGTTTTAGTGGTGAGAGGTGGAATGAAATGTGTTAAAACGAAGAGTCAAGACTCCCTGAGTGTCGTGTCTCTCAAGGATGACAAATTGGAGTGAATTAGTGTTGGCATTTAGGAAGGTAATAGACAAGAGTTGCAAAGATTACTAAAGGGCATATGAAATGTAGATTGGGGGTTGTAACAGCGGAATTAAACTGAACAATTTAAGAGGACAAGGGGGCGTACGACTTGGCTAGACCAAAAGATTGATTATTCGAGAGGAATGCGGAAATGAGCTTTAGGATCGAACTAGGGAGTCACGGTATTGATACTGAGTGGCGTCACACTCAGACTCTCAATCCTCATTCAGTTGAGGCATTTCATCGAACACCTTGCCTACCACTCCTCCCGAACCTCATCCTTTCGGATAGAGGGCAGGGATGTAGATGAGTTGATGGGTGTCGAAACCAACAAATAATAAATACTTACTCTTATGAATTGTAATAGCGATGAGTAAGGTCGTACCCACAGAGATTGGTTAGACTTATTTTTAGCAATAAATTTAATAAATAATGAAATGGGAATAGAAACTTAAATAGTAACAATAAATGGAAAATTATATCAAATAGCAAATAATTATCAAATAAATGTCAATGGCAACTAGTATCCAACCCCAGGCATAATATCAGTTTAATTCTAACAAGACAGATATTGATTTGCAAGCCAAACTAACTTTACTCTTCACTAGATTGGTTATGGTTATTAACAAGCTCTAACAACCTGTCTTTCCTTACTTCGTCTGTAATCAAAACAAGCTCTTTAATTATTTCCCTAGCTAATAAACAACCCTAAACCAACTCTTAGGATTTAATTTACTAACATCATTAATAGAATTAGAAAGACTACCAATCCTAGCCAACAAACTCACAAGCTCGGTTCATTTAAGCTAGACTATATATCTTCATAACACAAACTGAAAATCAATTATAATCAAATTGTGCTATTTGCTACCAACATCAGAACACTTAAACAATTACGGATTCAAGGTTCTAACTAGCAATTTAATAACTTGACAATTGAACATCAATGGGCCCTATTGCAACAATTAATCAAGCAATAATTTAAATGAATATAACAGAAGATATATAGATAATGACGTGTAAAGAATAATTTAGGCTAAATAAATCTTACTGATCTTGTAGAATCAAACTTCAATAATCCTCGAATTGGAAAAATAAGAACTCAGCAGTACATCGTAGGGATGCTTACAATGTGAATGAAATTCTTTTTTACAAACCGATGATTTCTACTGAAAAGATACGTCCCTATTTATACTAATTCATAGGAGGAATTTGCAGATGATATCTCTGGTTGGCAGCAATTTACGCCGTTTGTGTGGACGCCATTGAAATCGCGGAAACAGTCTTTGTCGCACGCAGTCCGTGGAATCACCGCACCTCTCGCTGCTTTATCATATTCTACGTACCTAAACAAACAAAAGAATGGAAATAAATGGTAATTTAATTAAGCTTTGGCGGCTGCTGCACTTCATTAGAAATTAAATTTGCGTCAAAATAAAAATAAAAATAAAACAAAGATAAATTAGAATTAAAATTAGGCTGCACTACTGAACATCTAAAACAATTAAAATAATTAAAAGTATTTAAATGGGCTAACTAATTAAACAATACAAAGTAAAATATATACTTAGCTCAAATAATCAATTAGCCCAATTCTTATTAATTGGTCCATTAAGCCTAATTATTCAACTAACTATTATATTAGTGCAAAATATAAAATAAAGTGTAAAATAAATATAGTGTTAAATAAACAAAACTAATTTATTATAAGAATTAATTTAAATTAAATATAAAAATAGTGCTTATCAAGTTAGACTCGTGAGAGGCCGCTATCGCGCACACACTCACTTTCCTAGAGTCTACTATCTATCCCGGCCAGAAATAGAAGTAAATCACAAAGAACTTCAACCACACAAGACTAAAATCCTATTTCATCACTTTCACAAGTATATGATAAAATTTAAGCATCAATCTTTGGGTCTAACGTGGGGCACACACACCCCTAAACTATCTACTCAAGCATTATGAACATTAATTAGCAACAATCAAAATTAATCAAGACAATAAATTAAAGCAACAATCTTTCTAGGAAAAGAGTATTATACCTAAGGAAACAAGTGATCTACTTCTTCTTTCTTTTCATCCATCATCTTCAAATTCAATAAAAACTAATCTAATTCTAATGGGAATGTAGGGGTTTCCCCCAAAGGGGAGGAAATGAAAAGAAAATCAGATCTGGAAAGTTTGGAGAGTCCCCCTTTCTAAAATGCAGAAAAAGGGGTTTATATAGCCAGCTGAAAGTCGAAATCCCGCGAATGCCCTAACTGGCCCGTCCAAGCCACCTTCACGCGTGAATGGGGGCGTGGATGCGTACTGGAATTAGCCCCATGTTTACGGGTGTTTCTGTGTCCATGCTCCAAAGTTCAAATAAGTTGGTTCTGTAAACCTTTGCATAATTGCATCTGCTTCCTTCCCAGGATTGGGCCATAATTCGTCTAACTACCCGAATATCATCTCTTCGGATCTGGGATTGCAGCACTCTTGCACCACTCCACTCAATTCCTGGCCTTGCAATTGTTTTCCAATATCTTTTTGGAGTTTCAAAATCTCCAAAGTCCCAACTCCCAAGGAAGACGTCTGTACCATGATCTCTCTTGATCTTCCTTGCTATAGAATCCCAGCAATACCCCTAAGGTGTCAACCGAGATGTGATAGGAGTCATTGAAAAGAGAGAACCGGATGGTGGGGCTCTTTAGATCGTCGCTCCTTCCGGTGACCTCCAGACTGGCCACAAATTCATAGACTACTGGTGCATAAGTCGGGTGGCGCCATCCAAAAATTTTGCTCCAATATGGTTGGTGAATGAGACAAGCCACTGAATGCCGGCAATGGAAGGGGTTTAAAGCAGCTAGATCGATGAAGTTCCATCCGGTAACTGGAAGATTAATCAAGTATTGAAAATGCTGTCTCATTTTCTTGGTCATGGCAATCTCTCGGTAAGTCTGTGCTTCATCATCTGCTTCCTCTTTTGGTTTTGGCAAAGCGTGTTCCTCCATTAGGGCTTTTCCTTTCCTGGCCCTCCTTTCCTCTTGATTAGCAGTTGACGATTGCGAAGACATTTCCTCTTTTGATGACCTTGTAAGATTGAATATACTTGAAATCTTGGAAGAAAATTGCTTAGGGAATGAGTATTTTTACCTTGGAGATGATTTTTGCTCGTGGAAATGAAAAAAATGAAGAAGAGGTAAGGTTTAAAACACATTTACGCCACTTTTACGCAACTTATCTGGTGCCCGTCCACGCAGGCTTCACGCGTGGACGCGTACTGGATTCCATCCACGCCTCCCACACGCATGAAGGCGGCGTGGACGTGTCCAGTTTGTCCACTTTAATTTTGTTCACCTCTTTTGCTATAGCCAATGACTTGACAGATGAATTTTTGCTCGAAGCATGCTTAGGGATGTTGAATCTGTGTGGTTAGTTCAAGTGAAACTATACAAAAGACAAAGATTATTACTAAGCGAAAGAAAATAAAAACGAAAGCAAGTAAAACAAATTCTAAATTCTAAAGGATAACATTGGGAATGCCTCCCAAGTGCACCATGGTTTAACGTCTTCGACTAGACGTGGTGTGCTCTTATCCTTCGAAGCACACTGATTTCGGGACCTTACCAAGCATCCCATATACCTTTGCTTCAAGGAATGCCCCAAGGTGTAGGACATCCTTGAATTTCATATCAAGTAGAGAAAGAACAGTATATGCAGTTGAAAGAATTTTAGCTTCACCCATCATCCTAAACTCCTCTAAGATGATTGAACTTCCCTTTCCTCTCTATCTCTCCTACCAGGAAGATGTTTTCATTATTAATATTCTCCTCATACCATTTCTCCTTTCTACCCTTTTCTATTTCAAGTTTACCAAAGTCTCCCCACTTGTCACTCTCAATTAGATTAAACGTGAAAGTCCCTTCATTTTCTACCATCTCTTCCTCACATTCTATTTCCTCTCCACCCCGCTCATTCGGACTTAAAGGCTTATCCTTATCCTTACAAAAGTAAAATGAAGCGTTACCCCCTTCCTTTATCAACTCATTTTCATACAATTTTAATGATTCATCTCTCAAAAAGTTGAAGCAATCATATTCATTATCAAATAAAAGAGAATCCTTACATTCATTGATCAATATATCACAAGTTTCTACTGAACCATCCTCCCGAAAATTAAAACAAGCATAATCACAAGTAGTAGAAATATCAATGCAAAGGGAGTCATCCTCACAATGAACACAATTATCATTATCAAACAAATCAACACTCCCACACTTATTAATAGAATCATCATCAACAAAGCCTATGGAATCATCCTCCCGGAAATAAAAACAAGTAGTATCACAAGCATATTTATCATTATTGCATTTCAAGGGGGGGTCATCCACATAAGTGCCAAAAGTGTTTTCAATAAGAGTACAAGGATTTTCAAGAATATTAGCACAAGAAAGATCAAGAATGTTACCACGTGTTGGCTCTTCATCTTCCCACACTACTTCGACATCCTCATCCTCACTCTCCATCTCTACCTCCTTTTGATTTTCCAACTCGAAAATTGGAACTTCTTCAAGCACCGGGGCATAACAATCTACTTTCTCTTCAACACTCACCTCTTTGCTAGCATTTTGTTCTTTTTCAACCTCATGTATAACCCTTGGATTGGCTTCTAAAGTTGGGAGATCATCTACAATGGGGTAGTTAACCCGTAATGAGCTTGTCTTCATGTGCTCCTCCATCATAGATAGCATTTTCATTTCAACCTCTTCCAATGGAAGCCCTTCTTCCCAAAGGGTGGTAAGATAGTCTTTTAATTCGCTCTTGATTTCGGCTCTTAAATTAGTCGTGTCCTCCTTGGCCATCTTTGTGAATACTTCTATCTTTTCTTTTAAGACCTCAATTTCGTACTTGGCCGGTGGGATATAATCACAAGGATTGGTAGGTGTAAAATATTAGGTGGAGGGTGGTGTTTCAAAGAAATGTGAATCACTGTTTTGTTTGTGAAATTGTGATGGAGATGGGTAGTGGTTGTTTTGGTGGGAATTGGGGAATGAATATGGCTCGTGAGTGTAGCTTGGATCTATCTTTTTCATCATTTGAACAAGCTTACTCTCTATATTTTGGAATAAAGCTTTGGAGCTCAACGAGTCATTTTCTTGAAAAGTGGGGGATTGTGGAGGGAAATTTCCTTGACAAAGTTGGGGTGGTATTTCATATGGTGGTTATGTGTATAAAATGAATACAGAGGTGGGTAGTGATAGGTTGGTGGAGGGTAAACATAGGTAGAATGGGGGTAATAAGGATATGGTTGGGGTGGAGAACCTCTCCAAGATGGTCCTCCATGGTGTGGATAACCATGGGGATTCATATGAGCATACATTGGCAAGCTTTCAAGTGATTTTCAACAAAAATTTCCTGCACAAAGCTTAGCCAACAACAAATCTTTGCAACTAAAAGTAGTTGCAAGTGAGCAACAAGATATGCAAGGAAAATAAACTCACTTCTTCAATCAAGCAACCACAAATAAGAAAATAAAACAAACAAAAAGAAAGCAATTCAAGAACTCTTAAAAATTAACTTCAAAAATGTCAACACAATTCAAAAACCGTTTGTCATCCCCGGCAACGGCGCCATTTTGGTGATTGTATGTATTAGTGGTGAGAGGTGGAATGGAATGTGTTAAAACGAAGAGTCAAGACTCCCCGAGTGTCGTGTCTCTCAAGGATGACAAATTGGAACGAATTAGTGTTGGCATTTAGGAAGGTAATAGACAAGAGTTGCAAGGATTACTAAGGGGCATATGAAACATAGATTGGGGGTTGTAACGGCGGAATTAAACTGAACAATTTAAGAGGACAAGGGGGCGTGCGACTTGGCTAGACCAAAAGATTGATTATTCGAGAGGAATGCAGAAATGAGCTTTAGGATTGAACTAGGGAGTCACGGTATTGATACTGAGTGGCGTCACACTCAGACTCTCAATCCTCATTCGGTTGAGGCATTTCATCGAACACCTTGCCTACCACTCCTCCCGGACCTCATCCTATCGGATAGAGGGCGGGGATGTGGATGAGTTAGACTCGTGAGAGGCCGCTATCTCGCACACACTCACTTTCCTAGAGTCTACTATCTATCCCGACCGGAAATAGAAGTAAATCACAAAGAACTTCATTCACACAAGACTAAAATCCTATTTCATCACTTTCACAAGCATATGATAAAATTTAAGCATCAATCTTTGGGTCTAACGTGGGGCACACACACCCCTAAACTATCTACTCAAGCATTATGAACATTAAATAGCAACAATCAAAATTAATCAAGACAATAAATTAAAGCAACAATCTTTCTAGGAAAATAGTATTATACCTAAGGAAACAAGTGATCTACTTCTTCTTTCTTTTCATCCATCATCTTCAAATTCAAGAAAAACTAATCTAATTCTAATGGGAATGTAGGGGTTTCCCCCAAAGGGGAGGAAAAGAAAAGAAAATTAGATCTGGAAAGTTTGGAGAGTCCCCCTTTCTAAAATGAAGAAAAGGGGTTTATATAGCCAGCTGAAAGTCGAAATCCCGCGAATGCCCTAATTGGCCCGTCCACGCCACCTTCACGCGTGAATGGGGGCGTGGACGCTTACTGGTATTAGTCCACGCGTGAAGTCCTCGTGGTGAGATCCTGCCCGGTTGATTTTTCGTTTGTTGCTTCCTTTTTTGCCTCGGACCTTGTTATATCCTGCGGAAATGACTTAAAACACAACCTTTGAGTCGAATTTGTTGATTTGATCTTTATTCGAGTTTTTGCGAATGAAAATGCTCATAAATGGGTGATAAAACTATGTAATATTGCTCTTTAGCTTACCCTAAACTTGACTGTTATTGGAGCTTATCACCACCCTAAGGTTATGTATCGTCTAAATTTATTCCTAAACCTCGTTTTCCTAACTACCACGTGAATTCTTAGACTTTGCTTTAGACCATTTTACCTATTTAGACTATTTTCTTATTATCCTTGTACTTTATCCTAGACCTCTTACCCATAAATCCTGATTGTACCCCGTATCCTTCAACACTGGAGCTTTCCAGGTTTTTAGTTTTGGTCGTCGTCCACTGTGATATGATTATTACCTTGTAGGTGTTAAGGTGTAAATTTTCTGAACTATGCTCCTGACAATCTTCAGTCGCCAGTCGGGCGATAGGAATGTTGAATGATCCATGAAGGTGCAAGGGGCAACTCAATAATAACTCGAACTAATAACTTTATTATCGTACAATAATGGTCGAAAGTACATGATAACTAACTGTATGAGTTTACTTTTCTAACTACAAGTAAAATCTCTCGTGCCACCTTGACTTCCAGATACGCTCAATTGGTCCTTATCTAGTGGATTACGGGCTTGTGTTTCTAGTTCCGCTCTTCTTGTTCTTCACTCTCGTTATCTTGCCCCTAGCGCTCGTTGTTTCGCCTACTAGTCCTTCTCGTGGGGGCTCTATTTTTCGATCAGTAGGGATTGGGTCCCTGTTTGGGTGTTCGGGTTGCCGCAACCATTGATTGGGACGAATAGCTGATCGCCTTCTTTGGATGATGTCTTCAATTTCTTTTCGCAGAGTGATGTATTCTTCGGTGGTGTGTCCCAAATGTCTATGATAACAGCAGTACTCAGGCCCCCCATCGCGACGTAATTGGTCGTCTGGTTACAAGGGAGGAGGCGGCGGCTGATCCCCTGCAGACGTGTGGAGGGGTGGTCGTATCTGATACATTTGATGAGTCCTAGGTATGGGGCATACTTCATAACTGGGGTTGGTTGATCTTTTGAAGGGACTTGGTCTACTTTCCTTTTTTGACGGTCGGTCCGTTTGACGCGTTCCGATCTCATCACATGGTCGTTTTGCCTCCCGCTCCTGCTTTTTTCGTAAGGCTTCTTCCGTCTCAGCATACTTATTGGCTCGCTGGGTAGCATGGGCATATATCTCAGGTGTATCCCTTCGTAGGCTGGCGTATAGGTCCCTTGATCTTAGGGCATCCGTGAAGAGTGCTAGAGTTGTTCGGTCATTCAGATCCTCTACCTCTTGTATCTTCCTTTGCCATCTTCTCAAGAATTCCTTCAGGGTTTCAGTTTGTCCTTGTTATATAGCGGTCAAGGTCATGAAGTGCTTTTTGGCTTTTATGTTTCCCGCGAAGTACGTTATAAATCGTTCGCTTAGGGTTTCAAAATAGTCAATAGATCTCGGCGGCAATGATAAGACGCTGGGCATTCAATGTTCTTAGGTGCCAGATATTCTAATATGTCTAAGGTGAACAGGCTGGTGGATAATAGAGATCGGACGGTTGGCCGGTCTCTTCCCCCTTCAATCCTTTCTTGGAGGTCCCTTATCCCCTTAGCGAGCTCGGCTATTTCTCGATCCTGATCTCCCTGGTTTTGATCAAGGTTTTTGTCGCAGCTTTCTGTCATGTCCTCTAGGGCTTCCTCTTTATGTGGCTCTATCATTGGTATTCTCCTTGCATAGGGGTTGGTTGCTTGGGCGGCTTGGGCTTGTCGTAGAGGGTTGAGTCTAACCCTCCGTTGTGGTCTTTCCGCCATGGTTTTACCTTGTCCTGGCCGTGGGGCAGTGGGTTGTGGATTGGAGGTTCCCAAATGATCATGGACTGAAATTTTCCTTCGGCATCTTTCCTGCAAGGCCCCCTGAGCCAGCCAAGGTTCACAGTCTTCCTGAGAGGAGTCCGACTGGGACTCGCCTCTCATCGTTCGTACTGGGTTTAGGGATCTACGAAGGTCTTCAACGGCTTCCATTATCTTGGCGGAAGTTCGACTGGCTGGGTCCGAGAGACACCGGCGTCCGGTGGACATATGCCCGAGTGGGTTCTCGAAGTTATTCTTCTGCTTCTCTCCTGCAAGGCCCCCTAAGTTATCCGGGATTCATGGCTTTTGTGAGTGGGGTCCAGTTGGGACTCGCCTCTCGTTGATCTTCCAGGTTTTAGAATTATATAAGGTTGTTCTAAAGCCTCCATTACTTCGGCGGTGAGTTCGACCAGTTGGGTCCGAGGGACATCGAAGTCTAGTAAACGCACGCATGAGTGGGTTCTCTCTTCCCTCTATGGATTTTCTTGGCTAGCATCCCGTGAGGGAACCAGTTGATCGGGTAGTTCGCGAGTAGAGGGACGATTGAGGGTTTTTCGTCTGTTCCTCACTGGCTGATCAATTCATGTGTTTCGTCGTGTAGTCACCATGTTTTCTCAAGTTCAGAGGAAAGTACGAAGTTTTTCCGTATCAGTTCCCCACAGACGGCGCTAATGTTGGTTTTATGACTTTTGGGTAGTCAAAGGCAGGCTAACACTACCTGTTAGAATGGCGAGAATATAGGAAAAATGTAGGAAAAGTATATGGAGAGAATATAGGTATTGTATTGCTATGAAGTGCTCTCCTCCTTATGGAAGGTGTATTTATAGATATTTTGGGCTTAAAGCCCTACAAAGAATAAGAATCCTGGACTACCTCATACTGGGAGTCCCTGTTACATTATAACTAATAAGCCTTAATCTTGCTAATATTATAAGTGCTAAGTCCAATCCTTATCGAACTCTTTGGTAGCTCCGCGCTGGGTCTCCTTCTTGGGTTTTCTTGATCCAGTTGCTCTCTTGGGCCGATCCATGTGGTTCAGGCCTAGTGTATTATCCATCACACATCACTTGAGATATTCACAACATTGTAACATACTTCACTTGTAATCGCCATCTTCTCCATAATAAAACATAACCTTAGTCTGCTCAATTGTCACCTGGAAGACCGACTGATCGGTCAGACCGACCAACTAAGCGCCCCCTACTTGTTCTCCATATACATTTTCGTAGCATAGTCGTGAACCCCGGTCTAATTTACACTATCATTTGCGCCGTACATGGGGACCGACGAGTCACTCTGTCTGTTCTCACCAGTCTTTCTCTTCACCAAATACTCTACCTTGCTTAGTCGAAATGGCAAATAGCAAGAGAAGTTGGAGCTAGAGCCTCAAGCAAAGGGGAAACTCGGTCGACCAGGTGGTCTACATACCTTCCTATCGACACCGCTACACTTATGTTGAATAGCTTTTTGCACCGCTTTTCGCCAAAAAGTCGGTCGTACGATAGGCCGCCCTTTAGATCCATCGTTCGTCGATAGAGTAGATATAATGAATGCTTAATGTTACCATCCAATTGATACGATAGCCCCCCAAGAAACAGAAGTCAAGCGTGAATTAAGCATGTCCACCGTGAATAAGCGCGGTGAAACGTCAAGATAAGACGATGAGGAAAATGATAAAATTGATGGTGACCAGAATCCCAATTAGTATGGTGATGACGACGAAAGGGAAAGAAAACACCCAAAATCGATAATAAAGGAAGAATCTACGTAAATCTTAAAAACTATCTCTAAAATCATACATAATATCCTAAAATAAAATTAAAAACATTTAAAATGCACAAACAAATTACTCCGTACTAAACAACCCCACATAAAAACAGAAAAGGAAAACAAAAAAAAACAAAAAAAAACAAAAAACAAAAAAAAAACAAAAAAAAAATGCCCAAAAATTCTAGCCATACAAAATACAAGATCAATGGATAAGATTAAACCAGATCAAATATTAATAGTTTTATTTAGATAATAAAATTAATACTAAATAAAATTTTTAAAAAAAATAATAATAACAAAACTAAAGATATTCTCAAATTGTTATTCTCAACTAGTATAGGTTCAATACCATTAATGAGAAACACATTGCATAAATATTATTCCTAGATACTTGCATCTTTCTAAAATATGTACATAGGAACTACATATACAATGTAGCAGCAGAACATTAGTACAAAAGAGAGTCCTGCATGCTGCAAACCTTGGGAAAACATGAGCAAAGTAGTATTACTAGCTATTACACCATTAATATAATATGCTGGCAAATATCTGAAGAATTGTTTTCTGAAACCAAAAGCAATAAAAGTCTGCTCAAAGCAATAAAGAAAGTGCAGATAGAAATGGGATGAAAAATAACTTTATTTCATCTGCCTTCATCATGGACTCCACTGAAAACTTGGCTATCTCCTCCTAGTGAAGCTTCCCATTCAATTGATGATATTCTAATTTGACTCAATGCTACCACCACTTCTCTCATTTCTGGTCTGTTCACTGCTTCCTCGTTTAGACACCACTCTGCAATTTCTGCCATCTGGAAGAACGTTTATGTTAGCATCAAATGCTTACCACTTACCCAAAAGATATAGCTACTAGCAAAGGCGCAACTTTATTTCCTTGTATCACCATACATTTTCGAGACACTAGGTACTGGACTTGACTTGGCCCCAGCTACCGGATGCTAGACTTATCCTTTATCGGCCTTCACCCAACAATGCCCCAACTACTAAGTGCTAAACTTAACCTTACCGGCCTCCGCCTAATAATCCCCCAACTACCAAGTGCTAGACTTAGCCTTTACCGACCTCGACCCAACAATCCCCCAATTATCAGGTGTTATACTGGCCTTTACCGACCTCCCCCAACAATCTCCCAGCTACCTGGTACTAGACTTAGCCTTTACCGACCTCGACCCAATAATCCCCCAACTATCAGGTGTTAGACTTGACTTTTATCGGCCTCCACCCAACAACTGTGAAATTATAATTATATTCCACACAAACCATAATATATAGATTGAATTATAGGAAAATTAAACAGGATATATGTGTGTTGATAGACAAATGTTGGATGGGTTGGCTGACCACCTTGAAAACATCTTCTATTGGGCAGCTTCCCTTTAGAGTAAGATCTGTGATTGATTCCAAAGCAGATTTTGGGTCTTCATCTTGGAAAGTCTCTTGCATCTGCGTGCCAATGAAACAGGAAAAATATTAAGACAGTATTTTATTTTATTTTTGTAGTTTTGGTTCTTGGATTCTAAGTCGTAATTAATTACAAGTGAAATGAGTGATTTTGTCTTGTTGGGATCCTTATTGTCGCGGTAGAGAGCACGCCGGCCTGTTATAAGCTCTACAAGAACTACCCCGAAAGCAAAAACATCTGTTTTTGTAGTTATCTGTAGCTCTTTTACTGATCTGAAACCATCATATATATCAATCAAAAACAAAATTAATTAGCACAAATTAAAGACACAGTGATGAATGTATAGGGAAAATAATCAAATACACTCTTAAACTTTACGAAAGTGTAATTAAGTCGGGTGAACTTCAAAAAGATACAATTAAACATTTGAACTTGTTAAAATAAGTCAAATATACAAATCCTATTTACTGGTAATCAATAGGTTACCAATAAACTACCGTCATTGACCACTATTAGTCATGGTATACCACCCCGTGAGAAGGTACCTTCGGATCGCCTTCTCCATGAGAGAAGGCACTAGTCTGGTTGCCTTCTCTAGTGGGAGAAGGTGACCGGCCTTCTTCTTCAATCGTATAGGTGACCTACAATCACCAGAACCTAATGACTGATTATTTCACCGCTATTGGGTTTAATTGTTTAAATGCACCAAAATGATAAGTTTATTTGTTTAATTGAACTTTTTAAAGTTCAAATGATTTAATTACACTTTCGTGTAAAGTTCAAATGTATATTTAACTTTTTTCCTGAATATATATAATACACCTGGAATATATGTTTGAATTGCTTACTCAGGAGGAAGATATCCCGGTGTTCCAACGAGGCGTGTTGCTATCCAGTCGTCATCATCTTCATTGGTCCTATCAACAAGCCTTGCCAGACCAAAATCTGCAACCTTTGCTCTTAGGCTTTGGTCCAGCAAGATGTTACTTGTTTTTATGTCGCGGTGCACGTACTGGTGTTTTGTAAGGTCATGGATATACTCAATACCTCTACCAGCATCCAATGCAATCTGTACTCTAGCTGTCCAACACAAAGGCTGCCGCCCTGCACATACACCCAACCATCATATCATCTATCAAAACTGTTGAGACCGGTGGATGGCCAAATCCAACAATTGATGGCTTGAAGTTATTAGATTGAGACAAATCCAGCAATTGATGGCTAGAAGTTATTAGATTGAGATAGGTGAAAGGCTAAGTTCAGTAATTGTTAGTTAGGGGATTGTCGGGTTGAGGTAGGTATAATGCCAAGTCCAGCAATTAGTGGGGCTAGGAAATTGTTTGATCGATGCAGGTAAAGGGCCAAGTCCAGCAATTGGTGAATAGGAAATTGTTTGGTCAGGTGAAAGGTCAAGTCCAGCAATTGTTGGCTAAGAGGTTGTTGGATTGAGATAGGTCGGTATAGGACCAAGTCTAATAATTGGTGGCTAGGTAATTGTTGGATCGAGACAAGTAAAGGGCCAAGTCCAGCAATTAGTGACTACATGATTGTTGAGCATAGGCTAGTGTAGGGTCAAGTCCAGCAATTGATTGCTAGGGAGATTGTTGGGCGGGACAGTGAAGCCAGGTTATAACTTTTGACTTAATGATAAACCCTTCATATTAACAAGAAGCTTCTAAGCAATGCAAAAAGAATATTGTAAGGTTTACATATATACATACCTTTTAGCAATGGATCGTGAAGATGATCACTAAGAGAGCCATTTATAATGTACTCATAAACCAGGCAAAGATGATCATCTCCAGTGGCATAACCCAAAAGCTCCACCTACATTATTTTAAAGACTTGATAGATATGATCAAATACTGCTTCAGTTCAGTTCAGTTTGCTCTATAAAATTTAATTAGTCACATGAAATTCATTTCTACTTACCACATTTATATGATGTATCTTGCATAAAACTTTTAGCTCTGCAACGAACTCCTTTGACTTGTTTGATCTCATCTTCTTTATTGCCACTTCCTGATTGACACACAGACATTATAGAAAGCTAAGATTGCAATATGTCTTATTATATATCTAAATGCATGGTTCGCGTGGCCTAATGGATAAGGCGCTCGCCTCCGGAGCGGGAGACTGTGGGTTCGAGTCCCACCGTGAACGATTCAAAATTTTTTTTTTTAATTTTTGGGATCGCCGGCTTCTCCGACAAAGGGACTTGCGTATCTCGAATACGCAAATCCCTCTTGCGTTGCCTTTTTTTTTTTTTGTCGTCGACTTCTTCGACGAAGGAGCCAACGACTAGCACTGGGGACTTGCGTATCTCGAATACGCAAATCCCTCTTGCGTTGCCTTTTTTTTTTTTTGTCGTCGACTTCTTCGACGAAGGAGCCAACGACCAGCACTGGCTTCTCCTTCGTCTGAGAAGTCAGCGACTAATTTGGTCACCGGAGACCCAAAAAAAGAAAAGGCAACACAAGTGGGACTTGCGTATAGTATCTTGAGATACGCAAGTTCCATTTGCATTTGTGTTTAACCGGTTCTGACAACGAACGCATTTGAAAATGAGTTTTTTTCATTTTTGTCCCAATTTTTAAAATGTCATATTTTTGTCTATTGTTTTGGTTTTTGTCCTATTACTATCTATTACCCCTTTTTTTGTGGCCCTAACCCACCCCAGCACCAGACGGATGCAGGCCAACACGCGGGCTTCGGCCCACTTGCTGGGGAATTGTTGGGCTAAGTCCAGACCAAGTTCAACACCAGACAGCTAAGAGAATGTGGCGATATAAGGAAATTAAGTTGTGTCTTTACTACGAGCTATAGCTTCTGCCTTTCTAAAGTAACAATAAGCATTTGATCTTAATTAAACCCTACCTGTTTTCCCAGCATCCCAGAATATACACATCCATATCCACCACTTCCAATTTTTCTAGTCTCATCAAAGTCAGCAGTAGCTGCTGCAATCTCCTCAAGACTGTAGACTACAGGTCTTTCTGATTCAAAAACTGCAGCATCTAGTGCATTCCAAAATCTCATGACTAACTTTGCACATAGAATTTGTGAACAGGTTAATTAAGAAGCTGCATTATTATTATTATCTCACCTCCTGTTGTGTCTGTGTAAAAGTATTGTTTAGTAGACGCTGATGAGGTTATCATGCCTTTGGATGTGGCTAATTTAGGTTCTTGTTGCCCTTCTATGTTTCTCCTGCATCTGTTTCTCCCAAGTAGGATAATCCCTAAGGTACATATTGAAAGTAGTGTCACAACTGATAGTGTGACAATTAATATTGTCCATCTATGATGCGCTTTGTGCACTTCTCCCACTGAAAAAAACAAGAGTTTTAAACAAAGGAATGGAAGTCAACTTCAAGAAATGATGATGAAAAGAAAATTTGTGACACTAAAGACTTGTTTGATAGGCTGTACTTAATCCATTCCAGACCATAATTACATTGTTTGGTTAGAAGAAATTACAACTCTTTCCTTTCATTTGTGGATGAATTGAAATTCATAGGGTACCGGTAGTGGATGGGGAGAAAAAATGAAATTACAACATTACCCTTTATTATTATTATTATTATTAAGGGCATTTTAGTTTTTTCCTTTCAATCCCTCGAAATTTTATTACTACTTATCAAACAATGTAACTTGGATTCCACTTTATTCTCATCTTATTCTTTTCTCAAAGAATTACAATTCTTTTCCTCCTAATTTATTCATTTCAACCAAAAGCCCTATAATATATGAAAACAAAGTAGGGACTACAACAATCAAGTTAGTCAAGTTGTTGACTTGTAACCACAAGGTTTCAAGTTTGACTTTTAGTGGGAGTAGTCTATTGGCCTTCTTGATTTGATCCGGTAAGCTACAGCCAACCTAATTTGGTTTGCCTACTCGTGCTTAATTGGCCTTCTTAGTTTGAGCCAGTTAGCTACGGGCAATTTAAGCTGACTTACCTCTTTTGAGGCCCGTTGCCGGCTAAGGTCACAAAACGCAATTTATCCCGTGCACACACCCTCAAGTAGTGGTAACGGATTTCTCCCGTCATTAAAAAAAAAAAAGGATTAGACAAGTTAAGACTCACCTGAATCTGGTTCAGGAATGCCATTTAATTCAAGGGGAACATAAATGAGCCAACCAACATCTATCAAATTTGGAGTAGCCTTTAGATAAGGGTTCAAGCTTTCTATTTCACCGATTTGAGCTGTGAGTAGAGCACTTATACTGGACAATGTATCATTTGGCTGAACAGTGTATGTCACCACAATCTGAGACTCCTTCTCCACACACCCACACAGTAGACTCAACGTTACATTCTTTCCAGCCTTGTAACTATTTTCTTCTCCCCCAACCTTCCAAACCTGCCCACTAAATAAACTTCCCTTTGGAAACACTTTCAAAGGTTTCATTTAACTCTAGCTCGTAAACTGTTTCATAAAAGTAAGCTTGGGTGCCATTAACGTCTTTGCAAGTACAAGGCACTGTCACAAGCTCATCTTCTTTCTCACCATTAACGTTGTTGTGGTATGTTATATTCTTGATTTGGGATTTATTGACTGAGTAGAGATTGGCAATCTGCTCAGCCTGGAGGCCATTGTGCTGGTATAGTATAGAGCTACAAGTGTTGTTCAAGTTAGAGCAAGAGAAGGGGTAGATTCGAGAGATCTGAACCGGTAAAGTAGAAGCCAAAGGGAGCACTAAAACAAGAAGAGGAATGAAGAAGATGTGAGAAGAAGCCATAAAAAGTTGAGAATAATGGGGTGCCTGTCTTGTTGTTAAAGGAAGAAGCAAAGCGCCAGAAATGAAATGAAATGATCGAGGGTGGAGCACTAAATCAAATAATGTACCTACAGTACAAAAATAATGTACCTTCAGTACAAAAATAATGTACTTTTTATTTTTGATCCACACAGCTGTGTGGACCATGGTCCATGCAATAATTTGCCCACAATAAAGTAGAGCTGTTAAAATGGGCCGGCAAGCCAAAAAGTTCGCTCTTTGATAGGCCTAGGTTTTGCTAGCCCGCGGGCTAGGCCGGCCTCAACAACCCAGCCTTTGCATTTTATTTTTTTTGGCTTTCCTTGTTCTTAAATTGTTAGTTTGTTGCTTTGTTAAGTTTTATTATTTGTACACTATAAAAATAATCAAAATAACTTGTTATATTAGTACTAATTTAAATTATAAAACATTAAACAATAATTCTAAAGTCCATAGTCTAAAATTTTAAAACACCAAACAATAATTCTAAAGTTCATCAAGTATTATATGGGCACTTTGGTCGTCTTGCGGGCCTAGGCAGGGCGGGCCAAAAAAAAATCGCTCTTTGGCGGGTCTTTAGTTTTTTAAACCCAACCCCTACCTAAGTAGGGGCAGGGTAGCCCGATGGACACAACCCATTTTGATGGCTCTACTGCAAAGGTAAATCGCGAGTCGTGCAATCAACCTACTGTTAGACCTTAATCTTCATGTGCACACAAGAGGTCATACCTTCCGGCATCCTTGAACCTTTTTCTCATACACGCTTCTAATGAAATCGAACCCTACACTATGACCTCCCATCACAACTTTTAATTTGTCAGTACATTGTTGTATTTAGTTCATTCGAAATCTACTTGTTTTAATTGCCTGCAATATTAAAATGGAGACTGGAGAATTTAACACAGAACATATATATAGCGACACATACATGCATAGGTACCAACAAGAAACAGCAGAAAAAATAAAAGCACAATTTATAAGTATCCAATTGTAGTTTACAATTAATGTCTCTCTCATCCAGCTAGTAAAGATTTTTTTGAATAAAAATAATGACGTCCGCCCGGTATTCACAATGCCATCAATGTAATGGCACTAAACCTATTCTTTTCTATGCAAGTTCACCCTTTTGGGCTGCAGAATCTTACTACTTTTAGCTGCGTGACAGCGATTTTTTTTTTTTTCCTTTTTTTTTGAATTCTACTGACTTTGTTACAATGTAGTTGTATTTTTCAACCTACTGAAGCACAAAGAGTCAATAGATGCCTCAACGACTCGAACCCACTCCCTTCCACATGGGAGTGTACACCGGGTGCCGCTTGACCACAAGGCCTTTGACAGCGATTTCTTTATTTTGCAATGTTGTCATATGGGCTAAAAAAATTGTTTAACTGAAGGCAGGTCAAATGCCAAGTCTAACGCCGGTGTCCATGTGATTGTTTGGGGACAACTTAAAGAGTCAAGTCTAACTTCTTGTCTCTCGAAAATATAACGGACTAAGAAAATAAAGTTGTATATTTGCTAATAGCTTTAATTTTTGAGATAGTGATAAGCACTGAATTCTAAGTGGTATGAGAGCCTCTTCTTAGTTTAGTTGTTCTAAAGTTTCATTGCGAAATTCACAGCTTTTAGTGCATGGAATTTTATGAAAACACTACACTAGATGAAGCCAAATATTAACTACTACATGTAAATCAGAGAGTAGCAGTAGCAGTTAATGGCAGAGGTACGTGCCAAAGATGAAGTACCATTGAGTAGAAAACAATATATATATATATATATATATATATCAGCCGGCTAATACATGATGCCGGCTACCATTATATATACATATACATCATATCGGTATCAGCTTTCATCACTCTTTCATTTTTCTTTATGGAGTTTATTGCCGCACATGACTTTGAGATGAACTATTCGGGCAGGTTTGATGTAGCTCCATGATGATTAAATTCATCTTAAACAATAGACTTAGCATTGAATCTCATTATTATATTCTCTAAATATAAGATGATTTATTCCCTCTTCTCCTCTATTTTGACGGAATGTGTATATAGATTAGGATGATTTAATGAAATTATATATCTATATAACAAATTAGGTAATGCTACTTCATATTAAATTTTATACTATTGCCAATGGTCTTATGGTCTAGTGGCATCCGGTAGTGGCATTTGGTTGCTCCCCATGTTGGAGGGGGCAGGTTCGAGGCGAAGGTAGTTTATGAACAGATACTACACTGTAACAGTAGTACTCAAGAAAAAAAAAATTAAATTTTATACTATTTAATATAGTTTCATCTAATTAATTTACAATTGTATTCATAACGTCATGAATAACCCATGAATGTGAAGGTGAATAAAATGCATCTTAATTCACATTTCTAGTATTGCCAAGCAAGGTACGTAATATGTACTTATTAAGTGGTAAAAACAATTTAGTAACCTAATTATATTGTTTATTTTCTTTTATACTCAGTATGACTTATATATGATTCACATTTTATTGGGATAACGGTAAATTATTGTGTGCATCACTGTCCAAAACAACGTCGTTTTGACATTTTAAAAAAATCTATTTTTTGTCCGCTTATGTGTTAAAATAATAAACATTCTAAGATAAAATAATACTACCTCCGTCCCATTTTATTTGTCTGATTCGGTTAACGAGGCTTGACTGAAGTTATTTTTAATTCAATTTTTCATAATATTAAGTTTAGTATTAGTATATAAAATTTATATATTTAGAAACTACATTAAAAGTACTATTAAACACAAAAAATCAAATTTAAAAATAATTAAAAATTACTAAAGAAAATAAACAATGAAGAAAGAGTTGGTTTGACCAATGAATAGTAAACAGGACAGGTAAAATGGGACAGAGGGAGTATATTTTATGAGTTAAAATAATGTGTTTTATGTGTTAGGCCCTCCTCAATACTTGAGGTTTTACTCCAAGTTTTTTGTGGGCCCAGACATCCACATCATCATCCACTATCTCACTCAATCTCAAAAACTCTTCTTCCCATTAGTTTCAAGTTTTTTCTCAGTTGTTTGTGGACCCACCATTTCACCCTACTATATTTTAATTATTTATTTATCTATTAATATTCTAAAAATTATAATTGTAATTACAATTATAAATTTAATAACAATATTTAATTAAATTAATAATAATAAATAATAAATTTAATAATAATAATAAATTTAAAAATTAAATAATAATAATTTAAAAAACAAACAAAACAAAACAAAATAAGAAGCTGCCATTAAATTTTAAGGGAAAAAAAAAAAAAAAAAAAAAAAAAAAAGGCTGGCCGTTGCAACTAAATGAAATTAATTTAACACCCCCATCAATTTAACACCGCCATTTAACTATTCTCCCAAACTCCCCACTTTAACTAAAGTTGGAGTTGCTGCATTATTAAAGCTGGCCGCTGCTGACAAAATCCTGACAGTAAATGGGGTGTTGCAGGAGAAAAATTTCTCCAAAATGCAACACCCCCAATTGTATAAAACATGGTGGGTAAGTTCTTTCTCCTAAAAATTTGTGTCAAGTTAAACTAATGGTGAAGGCCTTAAAATAATATATTTTATAAGTTAAAATAATTTACTTTATGCATAATGATTGTGGGATAACATACCTGGTCACAAAAGGCCCAATTTATGTTTAAAGCCATAATAGGCCATGCAGCCGAAAAGTACAAGTGACAGGCTACTATGCCACTGATTATCAATAGTTATGGTATGGATCATAGTCCAAAAATGACATTGTATTGCTTAATTTTTTTTCACACGGTTCAGTGCAACATATAATTTTATAATTCATAATATACATTATTCTAAAGCATAATGTATAATATTCTAACTCATAAAATACATTATCTTATCACAGAAGTTTCTATTTCTAACACATAATGTACTAGAGTCAACCCCATGTTATATGTTATATATAAACACAAATGTGCAGTCCAACTATACCTTAAGTTTTTAGCTGAATTGGAGCGCATGCTTCAATTAAAGTGAAACACTTTAGCTTAGCTTCTTTTTCTTTTTTTTTTTCTTTTCTTTTATGTTTCCTCTGCTACTTTAATATCTTGCAATTGTTTTCGAAATGATGTACAAATTTATTTGCATAACTTCTTGGTTTAGTAATCTCAAAAAATATACAAGTAAGCTATTAGCAATTTAGTCTTGCTACAATGCATTCAGCTATGGATTCACAATGTGAGTTACCTTTCTGGCAGCAACTTTCTGGATGCTTACAGAGTTACAGCATCATGTTGAAGTCTCCAACGTCATTGATAACTTTCTCTACTTTAATCAGCATATCTGTTTAAATTTNNNNGAGCATACTGGACTTCCCACCGATCGGTCACGGCGGTGTACGCCATCGATGACAGCGGCTGCTCCGTCGCTACCCCTTCCAGTATACCCGCCATTTTTCAAAATTTTCTTTTTCGCTTTTCTACTTTGTATGTACTCAGGGGTTCAAGTGTTCAACACTTCAAAACTCTGCTCAGTCACTTCACGAAATTCGCTCATCAGAATGTCTGTTAATCTATTTATAGTCTCTTTTGGTTCGCGGAAGAAAAGGAATTGAATTTAAATTTCATGGGAAAAATTGATTTGTGTTGAAATATATTTGTTGGCCTTTAGCTCCTAGAGGTAAATTGGTGTTTTGTAGGAAATGTAAAAACTGAGATAATAGAGAGAGTACAGAGACAAGGAGAAAAGGGATGAGACATTCTCATTCATTTATCTTGATCAATCCATTACAAGCATATATATAACTATCACAATAACGGAAAACCATAATGACATATATAAATACTATCGTTACAACTGTTATACAATATACTAATAATGTCCACAATTAACAAATATTTATAACACTCCCCCTTGGACATTATTTGACAATGACCTTGCCTCGTTAAAGACTTGCTAGGAAAACCCTGTGAAAAAAACCTAGACAAAACCCAGACAATAAAAGAGTCCAGGGTACATGAATGATATATTCAATTACTTTCGTGCCTCGTTAAAAACTTCACTAGGAAAACCACGTGGGAAAAACCTAGTTGGAGAAAAGAGTACATGATATTTATATACTCATATATAGTTTTGGTTGCCTCATTAAAAACCTTACACTAAGAAAACCCAGTGGGAAAAAACTTAGTTAAGGAAAAGAGTACAACCATAACTTTCTGCATTTTAATCTTCAGGATTTGCAAGAATTGGTGGTCTTCTGGACCAATAATATCTGTGTATGTTGTTGCTCCCCCTGAAGACAACAACCTTCCTGATTGCCTCGTTAAAACCCTTAACTTAAGAAAACTATGTGGGAAAAACTTAGTTAAAGGAAAAAAGAGTACAATCATAAGCCTTCGGGGCATAATCTTCAGGATTTTGGGGTTCGTCTATTTAAGTATTTATTTGCAACTTTCTCCTCATTTATTATATCATACTCATGCCTCGTTAAAAACCACACTAGAAAAACCCAATGGGAAAAATCTAGTGAGGAAAAGAGTACATGGTATATAGGTTGCAAAAGAGTACAGTTGTTAGTCCTTTTAGGACCCAATCTTCAGGATTGATTTAAATGTAGTCCGCATCTCCCCCTGAAGATAACAATCTTCACTATCTACATTGCTTAAAGTAGAATAACTGTTTCAAAGGGATCGTAAAGGAGATGATATGGCAATCTTCAAGATTGTTACTATAAGTTAATATTTTATACAACGATTCTCGTGACTCTTATGGGCTTATGTGGGTTGAATATAGCCAATATTCCTTAACCATACCCACTTAAATCATGCTTTTATTATCCTCCCATTAAGTAGTGAAGGTATAACATATATAAGCAATTGATCTATGAGAAACACATTGGTTTATCGCATATCTTTACTAGAGGATATTTGGAGCACTAGGAGTTATAAGTGATTACATTGTAAGGACAATATCAGTCCTAATACAATCACGGAACTTCTAGTTCTTCCGTAGTGTTCCAATAATAATGAAGTGATGGACTTCAAGTCCCTGAATGTCCTTAGTATAATTTTTGAGTCTAAACGGTTTCTTATATTCTTCAAGAAATATAACCTTTAGTGTGATAAGTCAATCATACTTATCTAAATGAGATACGTTGAAGACATCTTTCTAAAAATAGACCGATTGGTGTATAAATTCCTTTCAAGGAAATACTCGATCTGTAGGTCGAGATAATACTTGGTTTTCCAAGTGCATTATTTCTAAAAATTCGTTTTTAGAGCTAATACCATTAAGCTCTTTACGATGTTTATAACACCATCATAGGTTGAGATAAGGATTAGTAGTCCTTCAATAGTTACTAACGGTATAATCTTGATTTCATCATTTTCCTACTTCATGCGAAAATTACTCAGTTAATTGCTTTACGATTTAAGTAAAGCCATTGTACTTCAACAACAAACATGTTGTAATATTTGAGAATTATAGATCCATCAAGGATTTCTCAAATAAACATATCGTATTTGGTAATTCTATGCTCATTTACAACTCAATAAAGAACACTTATAGTACATATTATCCCTTCGAAATAAGGGTAATAACTCCATTCGTAATCCTTTAAAGAAGTCATAATGACACATAATTCCTTTTTCAAAAGGAGAATTACTCAGTTAATTATGATCTGTGCTAAGGTCATATAAAGACCATACCGTCTAGTGACCTTATTGTCATATGGTCAAGACGTTTATTAGCTGCATATCTAAGTTTATTCTGCCATTTATCTTGTATAATGGAACTTAATGTCATCGTACATGGGAGATTTGATCAAGGGTTTCTACGTGAACCCATGTGCTACAAACACTCGCTATTATACCACATCATCTCTTTCGTAAAAACAACCATTTGTAACCAACAGGGTTAACATTCAATGGTGTACATTTATCAAGAGAATTTAGCGAGTCGAGCTATGCCTTTACTTGCTCCTTTAAATATTAAATAATGAGGATGCTTCTGGCACCTCACCTGGATCCAGTTTATTTAAATGAGCAATTATATAGGCGCGTGTTGTCGACAACTATATAATTTTCTCCCAAAATCATGACAATTTTTAAAGCAGATCATTGACATTTCCCAAGTATTAAGATCTGATTGTTCCGCATCCTTAGTATTATGTTTGTTTGGTGCACCTTCCTAGGTGCAGGTATATATTCTCGTGAGGTTGTGCAGTTACGCACCTTAAGCTTAGAACACAAATCACACACCTAAAGTTTTTAAATGGTGCACCTTTGGTTGAGTACACAAACTGCTCCCCTTAAGCACACAAACAAGGCACTTTAAGTACATAGACCACACACCTTAAGCTAAAAACACAAATCACACACCTAAAGTTTTTAAATGGTGCACATTCAGTACACAAACTACGCACCTTAAGCACACAAACAAAGCACTTTAAGAACACAAATCACTCACATAAAGTTTTAAAATGGCGCACCTTAAGTTTCAACATACGCACCCTAAGCATACAAATCGCACCTTAAGAAGAAAAATAACGCACCTTAAAAAAGGAAAACCACGTACCTAAAGCTTTATGTTGACACACATTAAGTTTCAACATTGACGCACCTTAAGCACACAAACCACGCACCTTAAGAAATAAAACTAGGCAACTTAAGAAGGAAACCACACACTTAAAACAACAATTCAACTATACCTTAAGAAATAAAACTAGGCAACTTAAGAAGGAAACCACACACTTAAAACAACAATTCAACTATACTGACTAACCGCGAACTCATTTCTATATATATATATATTCTGAAAAAATTAATATCTTCAATGGTCCTTCGAGTGTTAGCGATTTACCAGCTGTCTCAACTTTTAAATGACCTCCAATGATCCTCTCAATTTTAAAAAATAAGGTGGTTATTTTTTAAAACTTGAAGTAACATTGGAGCTACTACTAAGTAAATCGCTAATATTCATACGATCATTTGAGGCATTAATTCTATTCTGGAAACACCAAAAAATCAATCACACTCTCTTAAAAAGTTAAAATCCATATTCTCGAGAATCAAGAATTATACGCAAATTCTACAAAAAAAAAAAAAAAGAATTATACGCAAAAAGAGACAACTAGTGTAGCAGTGTAGTTGTCCCCTACATGATCTCATCGTCATTGAGGAACAAAAAGTCAGACAACACAGCAGGAGTCGCTAATCCAAACGGACAGCCATGGAAGCCGTTCTGCGAAATCCAGACCCATCTTCGCTCGCTTCAATCTCTGGCGTTAATCCTCGACGCTGCTGCAACCGCCTCGCCCATGTCCGGGTTCCCACTGAGGGTTGGGTTAGCCGAAGGAGGAATAGGAGTAGGTTCTCCTTGTCCTTGACTATCAGGGCGGTTCAAAATTCGAGTACGATAGAGGAACTGGATCCTTTTGAGTTGAAGCTGAAAAACCCGGCCATCTCAACTTCGTATCGGAATCCTGAGCTTCACGAGCCGAATCAGACCGTGTTGGATGCTCAGGCTAAGGTCTGCACCGGCCCGACCCAAACCAGACCTCTCAACGAAGACCAAGCATTCAAAGTCTTACAAACCATTCTAAAATCAGGTAATTCCACTGAATGTTAGTAATTATTTTCTCCAATTTTATTGAATTTGTAACTGCAAAATTTGTCTTTTGATTTGCACAATTATATAGAATAGGGAAAATTGCATTTTTTGTCTTTCTTATACCCGTTGTACAAACTTATGTGTTATATGCTTGGCCATCTTTAATCCTAAGTAATGCACGAAGTTACGATTTTAGTCTCTAGGAACTGTTTCTACCACCAATTTGTCTCTTAATGAAGTGGCTGATTTGGCCCTTCAAATATTAAAATCGCCACTCTATGCATAACTTTTAGGGGTTAAAATGGTAACGCATATAACTCAGGACTAAGTCTGTAGCTCACGGGTATAACTAGAGGACCAAAAATGCAATTTTCCTTATAGAATATGCAAAAGTAGTTTTGAAGTTGTTTTAAAATGGTAGCTAAGGGAGAGCTGAAAGATGAAGAGGCAGTTNGTTTCAAATTCCCTAAACCACCACAAGGTAGTTTTTTTTTTTAATACTACTAACTCTATTACAATGCAGTATCTGTTCATAACTACTTTCTCAACCTATTGAAGCACAAGAGTCAGCATTGCCCCCACTGAGGCTCAAACCCACCACCTCCCGTATAAAGGGAAGGGTTTGATGCCACTGGACTACAAGGTCCTTGGCCACCACAAGGTAGTTTAAAAAGTTTGTTTCATTAATCATATTACTATTACGAGTAAATATACTTACAATATATTAATTTTTATATAAATTTAGGAAAGTATTACTTGGTGGATAAAGGCTTCCCGGAAAGAAATGGATATTTGACACCTTACTCTAAGATTAGATACCATCAATCAGAGTTTCGTGGAGCAAACCCAAGGGGATCTCAAGAAGTATTTAATCGAGCTCATTCATCTTTAAGAAGTTGCATTGAGAGGGCTTTTGGTGTTCTTAAGGCTCGGTGGAAGATATTGCAAAAGATGCCGATATATTCATTAATGGATCAAAACAGACTTATTTGCTTATGTTTTGCATTGCACAACTACATAAGAAAAAGTACAATTGGTGACCCCGGTTTTAGATTCATTGATCAAGATCCAGAGTTCATACCTCCAGATATTTTTCAAGATGTTGAAGCTAACTTTGTACCAGTTGATGATAATATGAGAATCTGGGAAATGACAGTTATTCGCGGCGATAACATTGCATCTAGTTTGGTTGCAGCTAGGCGTCATTCCTAGAGTATTATTACTTGTATTAGTTGTATTAACTATTTTGTTGAATTATTATTATTGACTTATGCTTATTCTAATTTTGTTTGAATTGATGTTTTTTTATGTTCAACTATTATGAGCTATGAAGTCTATAATTATAGCATTATTAATATTAATAAAAATTAATACATAAAATTTTTNTGTTAGAAAAATATGTTGCTGCTATCTATAATACAAAAGAGATACAATATAATACAGAAGAACAAGGGAACAAAACCGGATCATCTGGTATCTTCAGGCGTGTAATCACTTTCCTATAAGCTTTAAATCTCCCTCAGAAAAGCAACAGGGTTCCAGATTTAATCTTATGGGATACAAGAAGATGAATGAAATTCTTAAGTTGCTTTGATTAAGAACTTCCTGTAGAATTGTAGGACTGTGAAATATCAAGGTTTCATGCAAATCAATTGCATGTATATTTCCATGTGATATATTCTCTGTATTCTATATATCTTCAGATAACACTCCTACAATTTATAGAGATAAATTCAAACTGTTAGGAGAGGTTACTGGAAGTTCAAAGCAGTTTTAAAACCAACTTCCAAAGATATATATGAAATGTAATTGACCTGGGATTACCTTACGTAGGATTACGTTAGTATGCATGTAATATAATTCAATCAATTATGAAATAAAAGTGAAACCATATGCACAGTAACAACCTCACTGCCCCATTCGAGAGGTAAAAAGCCTTCACTACGTAAAGGCTACAACTGTGTAGGTAAAGTAATTTAATTACAAACATATATTAGTATCTTAATTAGTATCTCAAGTGCATGTCAACAGGCAAAACAAGAAATACCAATACAGACACTCACATGCAAAGTAATTAAACATTACCAACAAAGATTCATGCCTTCGAGCGATAAATGATGCCTTCGAGAGATAAAGCCAAATTCCATTCGAGAGGTTATGCATAGTATGTTCGAGACATAACTCCTGCGAGACAGATTTCGCGAACCGACCTCTCGCGGACCTCTCGTGGACCTCTCGAGCACCTCTCTAGACCTCTCAAGTAACCCAAAATCATCTCTACCAAACTCAATAATATTTACTACTCCACAACTCCAAATATTATTTAAGTAATCATGGTAGACATCTGAACCATTAATCTCCATTACTACACAAATATCCAACAGTCCTCCTAGGGGTGAGCATAACCTGACCAACCCGCCCGACCCGTAAACCGTTTAAAAGAGATCCGAACCAACCCAAACCGAAATACCAAAACCGACCCAATCAATATTAAAATTATGGTTTAATTGGTTTGGTTTGGGTTTGTGTTTTATGAACCCAACCCGTCCGATTACCCGAAGTATAACTAGGGTTAGGTTAGGAAGTTCCCCTATATATATGTTAAGTAGAGGATGCGCAGCCAGATGCCAGATCTCAGTCTCAACTCTCAACTCTCAACTGTCACTACTTTAGAAGGAATCCTCTCAGCTCTCAGCCTCTCACTATCTCATCTCTGTCTCTCACTCTCTCTGATCTCTCAATTCTCAAGCTCTCCGTCTCTCACTCTCTCCCTTCTCATTTCTCTCATTCTCTGTCTTTCGGTTGTCTCTCAACCAAACACAACAGGAAGTGAGATCTTCAATCAGATATTCAGATATACTCATCTATGATCTACCTTATCCTCTCGGCCTGAGTCGCATACTCCGATACCCGCATCCTCTGTTATCTCTCTCGGCTGAGTGCTTGAGTCACCTCTCGCCCCTCTCGGCTTCTCCTCTAAGCTCAGACCTCAGGGAGTCAGGGTCATAGTCGGTGACGCTGTGAAGCCGGTGACGCTGTGATGTGGTGGTCCGGTGGAAGCTCTAGCTAACATACTCTATAAATGTGTATTAATTTATTTGTGCACAACCCGAAATCCAACCCGAAACCGAACCAAAACCGACCAAACCGAAATACTAAAAACCGATTGGGTTCATTAAATTTAATAATGAAATTGGGTTTGGAAATTTCAAACCAAAAACCGAACGGTTTAATGGTTTACATCCCCGAACCGAACCGAACCGCCCGATGCACACCCCTAAGTCCTCCTCTATTTGTATAGTAAAAATTAATGTTGTACCAAGATAAATCCAAAACTCATGCATAAATGAAAGTGTCTTAAAGATTGAACTTTCACTTAGTATAATACGCGATACATCAATTCGGATTGCAGTGGTGGACGAGCCTTGAACCACGCAGTCTCTTTGAAGAAATGTAGGTAAAATACACACAAGTTTTACAGTCACAACAACTCAAAGTAACTTGACACTATTAAAGGCCATGTGTCTGTATCCATTAATGAACATATCCAAGCCAAACCCTAAGCTCTTTGAAGCGGCCACACCTCATGTTCACATAGGCTAATCTTTTATATCATGCACTGCATCATGCATTTTCTCAAAAGATCGGTTAAGAGTAAAACTCATCCCTACAACAATGCAGAACCAAGTACTGACTTTAGGGATACATTTAGTACTTGCAGCTGATTAATGAAGTACTCATCAACATTGAACTCAAGACCTAACGTTATAACTTAGGCGTGAGTTGTGCTTTCCTTCACCTCTCGACTAGAGATGGGTTTCTTCCATCCCTCAGATTATTTTGTACTTAACAACCCTGTACAATCCTTTAAAGTAGGATTTATATTGTTGTTAATTACCGCACTAAATAATCATCAATACATAGTAAGGCCTTTCAATTAAAACTATGTATTTAATAATAGGTTATCACACCATATCATTTCCGATGTCTTTGAACCATGTCCCTTGTCATAGCTATGGTAAGCGGATCCGCTAAATTAAACCGGGACCGTACACAGTTCAACGCTACAACACCATTACACGAGAGCTCTCACACACAGCTACGTACCAAGCCGATGTGTCTTTACTTGCCAATATAACATTGTTATATCCTTGGCCAGTGTAGCTTCACTGTCACAGTGTACAAATCAGGTGACATCAATTTCGGCTAGATTGAATTTTCAAAATAAATTCCTTAGCCAATTATCTTCCTTTCATGCCGAAGCTAAAGCAATAAGTTCATGTCAAAATAGATATTCCTTTGAATATACTAAACCATAATTAATGGTTTATTCAAGTATTTCAAAATTCCTTTTAATGTCATCCACTTTGACAACAATACATGATGATAGATAGAATTTTAATATTCTATCAACTAGTAAAATATTTAATTGATTATACCGGAACCTTCTTTTCAGGTTACTAGTCAATAAATATTTATTTCCTGCAAATTCTATAACCAAGAATTTCAATCACCATGTAGAACTTATTAACACTGAGTGATTTCTTAAAATCAAAATTAAAACCTCCTCATTTGGACTACCATCCACTTTGAGAAATAAACCGATAAGCATTCTCCACTCAGAAATATCCATTCACTTTGGAGAATAAGCTTATACTGATAAACCTCCTCCATTCAGAAAATTCATTTACTTTGGAGAAGAAACCATTTTGATTTTTAAGCTTATACTTTTCATGTTTCTTCTAAACTGAAGAATCATACCAACTTAAATCATAATCCATGACTTAAACTTAAAATTCCTTTTCACCAGTCAGTTTCCATACTAGTTGAACCAGTAAACTTTTGACTTTCAGAATTTTAACACATTCTCAGTATGAGAAATCTTGTGTCAAAGACATTCATAAAATTTATGAATTTTATTATGCATATCTTATGCATAAAAGTCATTGCATGCCTTAAAGAGAAATATTACAGAATATTTCCAAGGCTTTCTGCCTTTATCAGAAATATAACAAAATATTTCAAGGCTTTATGCTTTTTCCAGAAATATAAAAATATTTCTAGAGCTATATGCCTTACCCAGAAATATAGAAATATTCTCAAGGCTTCCTGCCTCACCCAGAAATATATAAAAAATATTTCAAGGATTTCAAAAGGATAGAATTTTCTATTGTGCTAGAATACCAATAATTATATTCATACATGAAACTGAAAAAGATTTCATTGAATATAATATCATCATGCAACTTAATAACCATGCATATGATACCAGAAAAATTGGCAACACCAAATTACACCAAAATTGCAATTTACAGCACACCAAGATACAACTTAAAACATGTATCTAGTCAACTATGCATGCAACCGAGACAAAATCTCATATATAAAATATTTATATACATGCATAAATAAATCCTTGTATTTATCAGACTATGCAGAACTTTAAACGAATCACATGCATCATCTCTAGGCATGATACAGAACTTAGCCGGTAAGTAATTAAATTAAAACTTACATTCATGCCGAGGCCGAGACAAATAAATGGTACCGTACCGGTTACGTCCTACAATTTTGTATCTGCTTTTATCCTTGATTTCTTCCGGCCATTGATGCAGTATATCCACGATAGGAAAATTTACAATTTCCACGTGCCAAATAAATCACGGCTAACAACATGATTTATTTCTATGAACTCAGTTTTATACATCTCACCAATCATATAGGCATAATTAATGCCTTATGATTCTGAGTGAAGACAGAAATAAAACTTCATACTTTCATAGCATGTATTAAACCACACGAACAACATGTACATATCATGCCATGAACATCATGCAAAACCCGCATGAATTCTTCTTGTACAAAGAAATGACATACCCAAAAGTGATTACTGTCATATTCTTACCACCAAATTCGAAATTCACATTCCGAAATTTTTCCGTGAACGGAAACGGTTGCTTCACGCCTGACATCTTGTCTTCAAAACGGATCAAGACAAAATCAATGATCACAGGTTTAGAAACTTTAAAGCTTATAGATTGTTAGAAAAATATGTTGCTGCTATCTATAATACAAAAGAGATACAATATAATACAGAAGAACAAGGGAACAAAACCGGATCATCTGGTATCTTCAGGCGTGTAATCACTTTCCTATAAGCTTTAAATCTCCCTCAGAAAAGCAACAGGGTTCCATATTTAATCTTATGGGATACAAGAAGATGAATGAAATTCTTAAGTTGCTTTAATTAAGAACTTCCTGTAGAATTGTAGGACTGTGAAATATCAAGGTTTCATGCAAATCAATTGCATGTATATTTCCATGTGATATATTCTCTGTATTCTATATATCTTCAGATAACACCTATAATTTATAGAGATAAATTCAAACTGTTAGGAGAGGTTACTGGAAGTTCAAAGCAGTTTTAAAACCAACTTCCAAAGATATATATGAAATGTAATTGACCTGGGATTACCTTACGTAGGATTACGTTAGTATGCATGTAATATAATTCAATCAATTATATTAACACTTTAATATTTCAAATGCACGAGTACATGCCAATATGAAATAAAAGTGAAACCATATGCACAGTAACAACCTCACTGCCCCATTCGAGAGGTAAAAAGCCTTCACTACATAAAGGCTACAACTGTGTAGGTAAAGTAATTTAATTACAAACATATATTAGTATCTTAATTAGTATCTCAAGTGCATGTCAACAGGCAAAACAAGAAATACCAATACAGACACTCACATGCAAAGTAATTAAACATTACCAACAAAGATTCATGCCTTCGAGCGATAAATGATGCCTTCGAGAGATAAAGCCAAATTCCATTCGAGAGGTTATGCATAGTATGCTCGAGACATAACTCCTGCGAGACAGATTTCGCGAACCGACCTCTCGCGGACCTCTCGAGCACCTCTCTAGACCTCTCAAGTAACCCAAAATCATCTCTACCAAACACAATAATATTTACTACTCCACAACTGCAAATATTATTTAAGTAATCATGGTAGACATCTGAACCATTAATCTCCATTACTACACAAATATCCAATATGACCCCGGTTTTAGATTCATTGATCAAGATCCAGAGTTCATACCTCCAGATATTTTTCAAGATGTTGAAGCTAACTTTGTACCAGTTGATGATAATATGAGAATCCGGGAAATGACAGTTATTCGCGATAACATTGCATCTAGTTTGGTTGCAGTTAGGCGTCATTCCTAGAGTATTATTACTTGTATTAGTTGTATTAACTATTTTGTTGAATTATTATTATTGACTTATGCTTATTCTAATTTTGTTTGAATTGATGTTTTTTTATGTTCAACTATTATGAGCTATGAAGTCTATAATTATAGCATTATTAATATTAATAAAAAATTAATACATAAAAATTTTAATAATNATGAATAATTTTTTCAAATAAAGGTATTGTAGATACATAATTCTAAATTAAAGAAATACATATGTATTATTTTTTGTTGTAGCTACTAATTTATTTAATTTAATAACAGTAAAATAGAGTGATAAACTTAATTATGTCAAATTTGATTGAGATTAGGTTCGAACCTTAGACCTTTCTTATAGAAATTAATGGGTAAGTTAAAAGTTAACGGAATATTAACGGAGAAGAGAATATTTAACGGAAAACTTAACGGATAATCATAAAAGTAAGGTTAAATTAGGTAATCTCTATTAATAATATTAATCTGAATTATCTTAACCATCTATTTAATTAAATAATTCATCTGAACCATCAATTTGATTAAATAATTTGACCGCCATTTTTTCTACCCATTTTAAGCCTAACTCTCTTTGGCTCTTATTAGTATAGTAGATAAGTGTACTTGGTGGCTCCGTTTTTTCCGTTAATTTTTGTTGTACCTTATGCTATAAAGGTTGTACTACATAATTTTTTGGACAAAAATATCGCTACCGTTATAACTTCTGTTATCTTTCCACATTATAATTACCATGCACATGCATACATAATATTTTTTTCTTACATTCTTCAATGGTAAGTTTGAATTCATTTATATTTTAATTAAGGAAAAAACTTGTGTGAGACCGTCTCACGGATCTCCATCCGTGAGACGGGTCGGGTCACACAATTATATGGGTCAACATGTGCATATCATGTGCATTGTTATGTTTCTCTCTCTTTCCTATCTCATCTACGCTCTATGTGTCTCACTCTCTACATCTCACGCCTCTCATCCTTGCATCTCGCCCTCACCATCTCCATCGATGCCTCTCATCCTTGCATCTCGGCCTCACCATCTCCGTCTCCTCCCATCTCCTCTGCTCAAGCTCTTCGCCTTCTCCCATCTCCTCCGCCTCCATTGCATCTTCTTGTGAGATTGCACTTCCTTACCAGATTCTCATTGGCCGGTGAAAATGTTGTTTTCTGGGAATAAACTTTTTAGTTTTGTTTTTATTATAGAGTGGGGAATAAAAGCTGAATTTTTTTTACATTATTTCAGTTATTGGTAATTTAGTCCAGTACTCCAGTACAGTAAACTACATGTGGGAACTAGTTGACAGAATGACTATGAGATCAATTTTTTTTTTCTATCTAATGGTTTTTCAAAATATTGCTTTACTTTTTTGAATCATGAACATTTTTATCCATAAGTTCACCTTATTTTTCTTGTTTTATCTCCAATTCTTACTTTGCCAAAATCAAGCAGTTCATCATCAATCATTCTGGCAGATATAAAAATTGATGCTCTGCAAAATTTGGATTCAACTAGACAAATCTGCTACTTTATAGCCTAAAACTAGTACTTTAAAACACATATGAATACTCAACACTTAAAGCATTAAATATACTACTTTATAGTGCAAATGTACTACTTCATATCACAAATAAATAATCATGACTTTAACCATCAAACACAACACTTTATAGAGCAAATATACTACTTTATACTAGAAAAATAAACAACATGAGTGACGAATAACTATTTAAATATATACTAGCTAGTTCAACATAATAGTGAGTGCTCTAATTGTAAAACAAGTTATTTTTTAAAAAAAAAATCACAAACAAGTGATTGAAGTTGACAAGCTGGTCCATATTCTTATCATGGAAAAAGCTTGCTGGAGAAATTATTCTGGGCATTGAAAAGATTCATCTAATAGAAGGGCATCCCATATTATGATAGTGACATACTGGCATGACACCAAGAACCTTAAGTAAACATCTTAGCAACCAAATCTTCAGTTACCAAGTTCCTTATCAAACCTCATTTGCATCCTCTGTTCAATTTTGCATTTTACATTTCCTAGCATTTCTCTCTTCTACCTCTTTTTGTCTAAACTAGTTACTGACCTCTCATATCATGTTTTGACAAACTTCAGGTAACCTGTAGCAAAATCACAAATACAAACAAGATAGATAATCAAAGTGAAAAAAAAAACCTCATAAATTTTTGATTTTGAAGTGACCAAAAATTGAAACTCTTATGTCTCTTTTTTTAATAAATTTGAATATTTCATCTTCTTTGGTATCAGTTATAGCATTAGCTAATGAACTTTGAAATAAATTCTGGCATGCACATATCTTAGAAGGAAACAATTTTACAAATAATGAACTCAACTTTGTAGCTAATAATGAAGACAAGAATTTCACCACAACAGCACAGACATGAAACACTACTTCACATCTAGACCACAATGAAAATTTGACACTTTATCAAATTAGACTTGAAAGGTTTCGATTTCCTTGACATACGTTCTCATATCAATATGATGAAGTATAATGAAGCCATCAAATAACTTCTCAAACTTATGCCCATAAATTCTTTACCCTAATATATTTTCTCATCTCAGTATGATGAAGTATAATGAAGCCATCAAATAACTTCTCAAACTTATGCACATATTGTTCAAAAAAAAAAAAAACTTATGCACATAAATTCTTTACCCTAATACAATACCACCCCTCAAACCAATAAATAATCATGAAATGAAATCACACAGAAAACGTACAAAATGCTTAAACTTCATATTAATTATAGTCTTTCTTATTCATGTGAATCATGTCTACTTACCTCCTTGAAAGTTCAGACTCACTTAGACTCAATAAAAAACATTAGGATGTTATTATTAAAATGCTTAAACTCGCCATGAAAAATTAAAATATGTCCAAACTCTTTAGACAACTTATAAGAAATCTATATATTTTCATCACTGACACTGATACATTATTTACAAATTTAACCATCAAACACAATACGTTATAGTGCAAATATATATATTACTTCATATCACAAATGAATAAATATGACTTTAACCATCAAACACAATACTTAATAGCACAAATATACTACTTAATAGCACAAATGAATACTCAACACTTTAACGATTAAATTTAATACTTGATAGCCTAAAACTAGTACTTCAAAACACAAATGAATAGTCAATACTTTAACCATTAAATCTAATACTTTATAGCCTAAAACTAGTACTTTATAACACAAATGAATACTCAACACTTTAACCATTAAACACAATACTTAATAGCACAAATATAATACTTAATAGCACAAACGAATACTCAACACTTAATCATTAAGTTTAATACTTTATAGCCTAAAACTAGTACTTTTAAACACAAATGAATAGTCAATACTTTAACAATTAAACCTAATATTTTATAGCCTAAAACTAGTACTTCATAGCACAAATGAATACTCAACACTTTACCCATTACATCTAATACTTTAACCATCAAACACAATACTTAATAGCACAAATGTACTACTTCATAGCACAAATGAATACTCAACACTTAAAGCATTAAATCTAATACTTTATGGTGCAAATATACTACTTTATATCACAAATGAATAATCATGACTTTAACCATCAAACACAATACTTTATAGAACAAATATTATTCTTAATTGCACAAATGAATAACCAACACTTAAAGCATTAAATCTAATACTTAAAAGCCCAAATATACTACTTCATATTACAAATGATTAATCAACAACCATCAAACACAATACTTAATAGCACAAATATACTACTTCTTAGCAAAAATGAATACTCAACACTTAAAAGGAAGAAATAACATGAAGTTACCTATGCCGAACCGCGAGAAATTAAACCGTAGAAGCAGAGATTGGAGAGTTGCCGGCGGCGAAATATGTCTGGCTGAAAAAATCTAACTAACTACATACAAACACAAAACTCATTGTTATAATGGCGAACATCATGAGAGAAATTAAATAGAAGAATTTAATTGTTGGGAGAGCTGTGAGGAGAAACAGAAATTTTCGCTGCGAATGCAATTAATAATAATTTTCCTATTTCTATTCTTTTCTTTCTACTGATCTACTCCTTTCCCTTTTCCTTCTTTTTCTTTCAATTGAGATGTCAACATTTGTTTCCTTTCCTCTTTATTTTCCTTTTGGTTCCTTCTGCGGGCGCAATTCCTTTTTTTTTTTTTAATACTGATATATATAAGGATAATCAACACATTGCAAAGCAGTGAATCACTCAGCTCTGAAATCTCATGTTGCCGTCAGCGCTTACACAGTACGAGACCACCCTCCTGCTTTCACGCATGCATAGCTATGGCATCCAATGCGAGAAACGGAAGAATGGAATGTGAGAAACGGAAGAATTGGAGTGTAATAGCAAAATCCTAGCAAATTTTACACATTAAAATTATCAAAAACAAAAACTCACCTGAGATTGTGAAGAAAATGCACCTTTGTGAAGAGAAAATTTAAAAATTAAATGAAAAATGGAGGGGAACCTTCTCTCAGCTCCGACA
Source organism: Ipomoea batatas (assembly GCA_002525835.2). Lineage (NCBI taxonomy): Eukaryota > Viridiplantae > Streptophyta > Magnoliopsida > Solanales > Convolvulaceae > Ipomoea > Ipomoea batatas. The sequence goes on from NXFB01000045.1 coordinate 186,391, forward strand.
AGCTCTACTTGAAGAACATAGGAACGCGAAATATCGAATGAAAACATGATAAAAGGAATTAATAAAATTGGGCTAAAAGGGCCCATACCTGATTGTTAAAAAAGTTAGCCCAAACATAACTTATTCATAAATTAATTATGACCCAAATTGTGTGACCCGACCCGTCTCACGGATTGAGACCCGTGAGACGGTCTCACACAAGTGTGACCCTTTAATTAAATATTACCATAGTTATATGTAATAATTTATCATTTCTATAATTCTTACATAAACAATATATATATATATATATATAGATACACTATTATTTAAAAATATTAATATTATAAATGAGTAGCAACGTAATGCATTTGCAGTTGAATTGAGACAAGATTTTTGGATATCAATATGTAGAAGTTGTTGAATTGAGATAGTTGAAATCAAGTATTATGTATATCCATATATGAATATGAATTTATAAGGGATATATCTCTAATTAAAAGAAGACTATATTTTTTCTAAAAAAAAAAAAGAAAAAAAGAAGAAGACTATATTTAAATTTTTTTATTCATTTTCAAAGACAAAAATATTGTAATACAACATTAAGTACCCTTAAAATTACAGTGGAATATATTCATCACAATGAATTTGAATTTCTTGTATTAATTTCAAATACATACATAACAAAAATTTTACTCGAATATCTATGAAATTTCGACAACTAAAAATAATGCATTATATCTATTTCAAAATGATTTACTAATTGGGTTTAAATATTGAGCACAAATCTTCGCGCAAGGCGCGTAGAAAAAACTAGTATATATATATATATAGAGAGAGAGAGAGAGAGAGAGAGAGAGGATCGCGTTCAGGTGTGTACTAGCCGCCAAGGAGAGAACTGCGGACGAATCACAGCGTGCCACGTGTCTGGAATGTAGTTGCACATAACGTTATAACTAGGTGCACGTAATGCTATAACTAGGTGCACATAGGTGCACCCAGGTGCATAAATGTTAACAAGGTAAATTACTTGCACATGTAAGTGAAAATAGGTGCACATGTGCAAGTAAAATGTATTACAATTGCAAGTAAATTGTACAATGAGCATCAATACTAAGTGCACCTAATGTTATAAGTAGGTGCACATAGGTTGCACCCAGGTGCATGAATGTTAACAAAGTAAATTACTTGCACAAGTGCAAGTAAAATGTATTGTAGATGCAAATAAAATGTATTACAGGTGTAAGTGAATTGTACACTGAGTATTAATACTAAGTGCACCTAATGTTACAACTAGGTGCAGCATTAGGTGCACCTAGGTTGCACCAGATACATGAATATTAATAAGGTAAATTATTTGCATTTGTAAGTGAAAATATTTGCGACAATAGGTACATGAATATTAACAAGGTAAATTACTCGCACTTGTGTGCAAAAATAGGTTCGGAAATAGGTACACTTGTAAGTGAAACTGGGTGCACCATAAAGTTCCAGTTATTTACGAAAATACCACCGCGTCATTTTTTTAAAATTGCATCTGATTCGTTGATCTGGACAAATGGATGACTGTGATTTGTCCGCAGTTCTCTCCTGAGCGAGAGTACGCATGAGAGTGTAATCCTATATATATATNCATCCCTGTTTAGCTAAAAGAGCGAGATTAAAGTCATGAAACCTCTTAAAGCCAAGACCACCATATTGGCGGTATTCATTGGTTATCTTGGACGCGTAATATAAAGTTAGATTAGTTTAAAGAATAGAAAAAGAAGTATTCAAAAGGATGCATTATTACCTGTATATGACATGTTTTATAATAATAAGAATAATAATAATAATAATAATAATAATAATAATAATAAGAGTAAATTGCACTTTTGGTCCTATGAGTATATAACCCTTGTTAATTGTAACATCTGACTTTAAAACCTAACGAATTAATCCTTTATGTTTTTTTTAACAGATTTGGTCCTTCCGGCCAAATCACCGGCCAATTATTGCCGAAAAGTTGTAACTGATTTTATAAGAGGGGCATTTTTGTCTTTTCATCATCTGTTCTTCTTCTCCAACATCCTCCGTTTCAATTTCTGTTCACCATTCCGGCTTCCAATTTCACCTCCTCCGATGGGTCACAGTTCTGCCCTTGCATTCGTTGAAAATGGAATCCGGCGACGTTGAAAATGGCCTCACACTTCTGGCCTCGCAGATTGGACGTTGGAGGCTGCAATTGCTGCTGTTTCTTCTGTTGCTTTTAGGCCATGGCGGCGTGGCGGACCAATAATTCTACACTACTAACATCTTCTACTGTCTCTTAAATCTCCCCATCACCAACAAACCACACCCCCCTCCAAAATCTCTCACTCTCTAAAAAGTCTTCTCATCTCACTTTGTTGTTTGTTCTGTTCAAGAAAAAAATTGCAATTTTTCATTTGTTCTGCATATTCAATCACTTCCCCAACCCCAAGCCACATAAATATAGAATTATAGATAGATAGAAACAAATTTTTGGCTCCTTTTTTTATTATTTAATGATAATGATTGTGTTGTGTTTTTGCGATCAAGAAAACCCTTTAGAGCAGTTCAAGGTGTCAGCGTACGTGTTAAAATGGCTATTTTTTTCCTAGGTGGCGGCGGTGACGTAGGGGAAGAGGTGGCGCAACCTCTAACAGCCAGGACCACCCGGAAAGCAGTTGGAGAAGAAGAACAAAGGGATGAAAAAACCAAAATGTCCCTCTTATAAAATCAGCTACAACTTTCCGGCAATAATTGGCCGGTGATTTGACCGGGAGGACCAAATCTGTTAAAAAAAGCATAGTTAAAGGATTAATTCGTTAGGTTTTAAAGTCAGATGTTGCAATTAACACGGGTTATATACTCATAGGACCAAAAGTGCAATTTACTCTAATAATAATAATAAGTATTCTAACACTTTTGATTTCTTACGATGGTGGAGAGCCACGATTAAGTAATCTCAACTCTTGAGGCCTAATCATTTACAACTTTATATTTAATAAAGGGATTTTAAGAATTATTAAGTTTCACTTTACTCCTGCAACATTTTCACAATTTCACATATATCACATATATAAAGAGCATGAAAACTAAACTTGATATCGGTCATGGACTTCTAAATGGTCAAAATTGAGCCAGCTAATTTTGACCGTGCACAGCGAATAGTGAAAAAGTAAAATCCTATCTATTACATGTAAGCTTCCGTCATACATCGCCTTTGAGTCTTCAACTCTTGAAGTCTTCAGTTCTCCATACATACATTTCCTATCTACCAGAAAAGGGGTACATATTTCAAGGAATGAATTTACATTACAATAATATATAAGGGGCACGCAGACCCCAAACCGACATGCTAGGCAGTCCATAAATAGCATAAAAAATAAAATAAATAATGCATTAACTTGTGGTTGATAAGATATAATCCAATTATACCATAAAAACTTGGGTCAATATAAAATAAAGAGTTTATTACCGAAATGGTCCCTCGACTATTGCGAAATTACCAATTTGGTCATTGACAATTTTTCTTGCGCAATTAAGTCCTCAGACTTTGAAAATTTTAATCATTTGGTCCTCCGTTTAGTTTACCGTTTGATATCCGTTAAATCAGGATCAAATTGATAATTTCATTATAGTCAATGGACCATTACAGTCAAAATTAATTACTGAAATGATCCCATGACTATAGCGAAATTATCAATTTAGTCCGGATCTAACAGTTGTTTAACACCAAAATAAACGGAGGACCAAAATGGTTAATTTTTTCAAAGTTTGAGGACTCAATTGGATAAGAAAAATTGTCGAGGACCAAATTAGTAATTTTGCAATTGTCGAGGGACCATTTCGATAATAAACTCTAAAATAAACTTTATATGGTAACAAATTTTCATATAACAAATCAAAACTTTCCATTAATTATTTAATTTCATACCGTAATAAAATTTGTATGTAATCAATAAATTACTATTATAATATTATTTTAAATTAAACACTTTAATCTAAAATATTATACTCATAAAAACTTACGTAAATAGCATTCAATTATCACATAAAAAATCACTATTTAAGGAGAAAAATAAATAATTCAAGATTATAACAATATCATTATTACTATCATAAAAATCATATTTTAAATGATAACAATAATATACTATTGTCTAATCTTTCAAAATATTAATTTTTCAAATATAAAAATAATAATAATAATAATAATAATTAATACTACAAAAATATCTCATATTTAAATTTGTAGCAATTAATATCTAATTATCAATATAGAATATGTAACCCCTCGTATTTTCCGATAAGTTTGAGGTTCGGAAAATAGGTCTTTAAGTTATGAAATTCATGAAATGATCGCTCGATGTTTCAAAAGAATTATTATAAGTAAGGACAGTTAGTAATAAGCTGCGATCTACGTCCCGGTCACGAACCGTAAGAATTTTAAGAGCTAGTATTTGGACCCGTTTGTCCAAGGAAATAGATTTTTAGACACCCTATTATTATTCTAGAATTTCCTATTTTATTAGATTAGCCCATAGCAACCAAAATTTATTTGCGNAGAGTAAGGGATTTCGAATTGGGATTCCTTTTTGATTTTGATTCGTCGTCGTTTTGAATGGGGATTTACACGCTGGAAGGAAAATAAGAGAATTAATTATCAGACAGCCATGTTGGCAGCCACATCATCGAACAACCGGAAACAAAGTGTGGAAACCGGCTAGCAGGTGAATTCGGGTGGATTTGCGCAGTTTAGTGACCTAATTGAACATTTTTTTGGTCGAGTGGCCTGATTGCACTATCCTGTTACGTTCAGTGGCCAATTTGGCCCTTATTCCAAGTATCTTTTCAACGCAACTGCACTATCCGTTCAACACAAATGTAGTATTAGCCATGATCATGGTCCACAATATAATTTGCGGTGCACACTTAAGGTTAGAGTTCGGTTTCCAAATTGAGAATGGGAATTTTGTGAAGTGCAGCATAAGTTCTGTCACTAGGGCATTGACATTGCGGTTTTGCGTAGGGTTGAGATGTCAAAAGATATTTGTATGTTAAAACGGAAAGTCATGACTCCCCGAGTGTCGGTCTCGAAGGAAGGACGTGGAGGTGTGTCAAATGTTCGGGAGTTTACTTGATTGGGTCATGCGAGGAATTTAAGTGTGGTGAATGGTGAGTTGTGAGTGAAAGGGAGTTCATAAAATTGGGTTTGTGTGAAAAAGAGTGCAAAGTAAAAAGAGATTGAAAATATGTAAAAGGGGTAGGGATTGGATAGTGTTCATGTATGTTGCATTGTGGTGTGACTAATGTAATGGATAAACAAACATAGATGTTGGCTATTCAAGAGTGTATTGTCTTAGTCCTTATCCACCTTTGTGTACTAAGACTTCTTTGACTAAGGAGTGCCTTCAAGCATCCAAAGCTCTAAGAGGAATTTTATCAAACACTTAAGCTACACACTATCCTACTATTCTTAAGAAGTCCATAGGAACTATGATTGTGTCAAACTTCAAATCCTAACTCTAATCAAAGACATGAAAGAGTCAAGAGCTCAATCTCTCATCTAGATTGGCCAAATCCAAATAAGATCTCATCAAAACGACAATCAATAGACAAGAATAGGTAATCCAACAATCTAAGCATTTAAATCCAAGATAGAGATAAGATCATCACACTAGCATCATACAATCACACAATCCAAATCCCTAGATTAAACTAGCCACTCATGATATGAAATTCAAGACAAGAGCTAATTTAATCAAAGAGAAAGATAACAAAATGTAATAGAAATGTAATAGAGATCACCTAGGATGAAGTTAGTCTTCATCAATCCAAGCTTGTTGTCTTGCTACAATAGAGATTAATCTAAACGAAGAAATTAAAATCTAAGAGAATGGAGAAAGTTCTCCAAAGGAAAAACTAAGGAAAGGAAAACTAAATTTCTAGGAACCTCCTCTGAAAATCTATCAAAGGGGTTTAAATAGTCTCCGGAAAACAACCGTAGCAAACATTTTCGCGCAATGCAGTCTCCACGCCAGCTCACACGCGTGTGAGCGTGCGTGGGAAGCTACTGGAAAGTTTTCACGCATTCTCACACGCGTGTGGCCCTCTTCTTGAGTCCTTCGGGGCTTCGGTTTGGCCTGGTTCGCTCTTTAAACTCAACTTTTGCTCCTATTTGCTCCCGGGGTTCCTGTTTCACCTCCTTAAGGCTAAAGGTAGCTTTTGTGTGTTGGTTAGCGAAATTAAAGCATTTATGATCATAATTCATCATGTAAGGCTGCTATAAACGTGACAAAACACCCTAAAATGTACTTGATTTAAGGGTATCTCGGAGGCTTATCAAATTTTCCACACTTTGGTTCTTGCTTGCCCTCAAGCAAGACAATTTTCAATCTAAGCACATAAGTCTCCGAGATATCTTCTCATGTAAAACAAAGCTTTTGGCAATTCAAAATGATGGGTGCCTAAGACTTGTTGAAACGGGAGAAATCATTTGTGTTATCTACAAAGGATTTTGGTCAGATGTCATCAACTCAAGAAATATTTTCGGGAAATAAAAACCTTTCGTAGATAAACAAGTAAAATAAAGGATCACATTCCTCGCACCATACGCAAGCATGCATTTCTGAAGTTTGGTTCACCTTCTATTTAATTAGGGCCTCTAGCCTAGGGATGGCAACGGGGCGGGGCGGGGCGGGGAGTATACTCCCCGTCCCCGAAACCCCGACCCCGTCCCGTCCCCGTCCCCGTCCCCGTCCCCGGCAGGGAATGGAAAATAGTCCCCATCCCCGTCCCCGCCGGGAATTAGGCGGGGACGGGGATTCCCGTCCCCGTCAATTCTTAGTCAACATATTAAATTAGTTTAATTTTTATTTTAAAAATTGTTATTTTAATTTAAAAAAATTATATATATATATATATATAGAGAGAGAGAGAGTCATGTTCAGGTGTGGCCGTGTCTTCCCGTGCGGCCGTGCGGTTCACATCACTCAATGTTACGAAATACACCACTCAATGTTAAGAAACACACCACACAAATATGCACCGTGGTGTGTTTCTTAACATTGAGTGGGGTATTTCGTAACATTGAGTGGTGTGTGACCGCACGGGAAAGCACGGTCGCATTTGAACCAAAATCTATATATATANGTATTCTAACACTTTTGATTTCTTACGATGGTGGAGAGCTACGATTAGGTAATCTCAACTCTTGAGACCTAATCATTTACAAATTTATATTTAATAAAGGGATTTTAAGAATTATTATGTTTCACTTTACTCCTGCAACATTTTCACAATTTCACATATATCTGCTATACTAATAAGAGCCAAAGAGAGTTAGGCCTAAAATAGGTAGAAAAAATGGCGGTTAAATTATTTAATCAAATGGATGATTCAGATGAATTATTTAGTCAAATAGATAGTTAAGATAATTCATATTAATATTATTAATAGAGATTACATACTTTTATGATTATCCGTTAAGTTTTCCGTTAAATATTCTCTTCTCCGTTAATATTCCGTTAATTTGTAACTTACCCATTAATTTCTATAAGAAAGATCTTAGGTTCGAACCTAATCTCAATCAAATTTGACATAATTAAGTTTCTCAGTCTATTTTACTCTTGTTAAATTAAATAAATTAGTAGTTACAACAAAAAATGATACATATGTATTTCTTTAATTTAGAATTATGTGTCTACAATACCTTTATTTGAAAAAATTATTCATTATCCAAAAATTAAATTAAATAAGAGAAAATAATTTCATTAGTTATTTTGTCTTTATTTTCTCTCATGCAAAGATTCTTTACATTCGAATTTATTAATTGATATTTCATTACATTGTCCATTATCTTATTTTTACAATATCTTGTAATTAAATATCAAAGGTATAGTACAAAATATAATGTTATATATTTATTTACCAAGTATTTTATTAATACTATGAAAAAAAATTTAAAATAATTTGAAGCTAATTATATTAACTGCTTGGGGATTGGTTGACAAAGAGAGTACTCAAATAATAACCCAACAAATTGAAGCGGAATCACTCTATTTTACTCTTATTGAATTAAATAAATTAGTAGTTACACAAAAAAATGATACATATGTATTTCTTTAATACTATGAAAAAAAAATAAAAAAAAGAATAGTTTCAAACCAATCATATTAACTACTTGGGGGATTTGTTGACAATGAAAGTACTCAAATAACCCATTATCCAGCAAGTTGAAGCGAGAAACTATCTTTTAATATCTTTAGAATACATAAACTATTTATTCTTTTTTCTTAAACTAGGGATTTCTTTATCAACAATAACTCATTCAACAATAATGGTTGAACCAAATGAACCCCAAACAGAACACCTAAACGAAAATCCATAGCTCCTATATCATAATCTCATTGCATGACGTTGTCATCTATGCTACCAACAATAACCGAATTGCAAATAACACACTACCAACAAAAAGGAAGAGAACAAATAGTAAACATTAGGCATTAACCCATTCGCGCAATGCGCGTATAAAACTAGTCACATATATAAAGAGCATGAAAACTAAACTTGATATCGGTCATGGACTTCTAAATGATCAAAATTGAGCCAGCTAATTTTGACCGTGTACAGCGAATAGTGAAAAATTAAAATCCTATCTATTACATGTAAGCTTCCGTCATACATAGCCTTCGAGTCTTCAACTCTTGAAGTCTTCTAGTCTTCAACTCTTGAAGTCTTCAGTTCTCCATACATACATTTACTATCTACCAGAAAAGGGGTACATATTTCGGGAAATGAATTTACATTACAATAATATATAAGGGGCACGCAGACCCCAAACCGACATGCTAGGCAATCCAACATATAGCATAAAAAAATAAAATAAATAATGCATTAACTTGTGGTTTATGAGATATAATCCAATTATACCATAAAAACTTGGGTCAATATAAAATAAAGAGTTTATTACCGAAATGGTCCCTCGACTATTGCAAAATTACCAATTTGGTCCTTGACAATTTTTCTTGCCCAATTAAGTCCTCACACTTTGAAAAATTTAATCATTTTGGTCTTCCGTTTACTTTACCGTTTGATATCCGTTAAATCGGGACCAAATTGATAATTTCATTATAGTCAATGGACTATATCAGTCAAAATTAATTACTGAAATGATCCCTTGACTATAGCAAAATTATCAATTTAGTCCCGATCTAACAGTTGTTTAACACCAAAATAAATGGAGGACCAAAATTGTTAAATTTTTCAAAGTTTGATGACTCAATTGGACAAGAAAAATTGTCGAGGACCAAATTAGTAATTTTGCAATTGTCGAGGGACCATTTCGATAATAAACTTTATATGTAAACAAATTTTCATATAACAAATCAAAACTTTCCATTAATTAATTAATTTCATACCGTAATAAAATTTGTATGTAATCAATTAATTACTATTATAATATTAGTTTAAATTAAACACTTTAATCTAAAATATTATACTCATAAAAACTTACGTAAATAGCATTCAATTATCATATAAAAAATAACTATTTAGGAGAAAAATAAATAATTCAAAATTATATCAATATAATTATTACTATCATAAAAATCATATTTTAAATGGTAACAATAATATACTATTGTCTAATCTTTCAAAATATTAATTTTTCAAATATAAAAATAATCATAATGATAATAATTAATACTACAAAAATATCTCATATTTAAATTTGTAGAATATAGAATATTTTTCAAATATGATAACAATTAATATCACCTAAAATATCTAATTATTTGGTAATAAAATTTCAATTATCCTATATTATATTTTTCAAATATGATAACAATTAATGCCACAAAAAATATCTTATATTTTATTTGGTAACAAAATTCTAAATAGCATATATTATATTTTTCAAAATATAATATTAAATAGAGTCATTACCATTTTTGGTCCTATTGTTATTGTGACATTGCCAATTTTAGTCCATTTCCTTAATTTTTGCCACATTATACCCACTCTTTTTATGGTGTTGCCACTTTTGGTCCCATCGTTAGATTATCCGTCCAAATGCTGTGAAATAGAGGGGTATATTCATCTTCTCCCTCCTTGCCTCCTTCGCTCTCCTCTTCTGATCGACATGCCGTTAGAGTTTGCTCTCTTCTCGACGCCGATATCGATAGCTCCGGCTTATATTCGCCCGCCGGATACTCTGCCTCCGCAAACTGAATCGAATGCCTCCGGCTCATACTCTGGTTGTTCATCGGCACCTCCGAGGCAGGGATAGGGACCGTGGAAGTCTAGGCTGCGCCGGCGTACGACTTCAGCCCGAGCTTCTCCTTGAAATATTTGTGATCCTTGCCGCCACTGTCATTGGAGTCGTCTTTTATGACATCCAAGAGAGTCCTGGTCTACT